>JAZGTJ010000981.1:0-69600 GCA_036877575.1 Botia almorhae
CTTTGGATAAAAGCGTCTGCCACATGCTTAAATGTAAATGTAAATGCAATGATCGCAGAATGTTCATAAATACAAATACAGAAAATTCACTCATACCTAATAAAATGCAGTTGGGTAAGACAGTTAAGAAGCTAGCTATTAGAGGACCTCATGCTATACACTTTAGAAGTTGTGCAACTTTCTGATAGCACTCTTGTATTTAGGGTATCTTCTGACTATAAAGAGAGAACTTAGAAAGCTATAAAACTGTTCAAACTGCTTTTCAATTTGTTCATTTTTATTACACCACTTCTGATTTACCAGTTCTGATTCCACACACACCATCTGCTAGCAAGTGCTATTAAAAATCTCTCTCCTCATGGTTAATAATGTCATCTTTCTGTGGGAAAGAATGTGCCTGCTGTCCAGCTGACTACTGACATGGCAGAAAGCACAGAGGCCTTTCCTGAGTAAATGGAGATGAGAGAAGGGCCAGTCTACAGTTCAGGGCTTCTTTTAAAACTCTTCCCTTCCAGTCAGAGCAGCTTTCTCTGAAAAGGGTAGGCGAAGCTGTTCCACGGCTCGTACTTTTTATCTAATCCCCATAATCCAACTTTAAACATGAGCCTATAGAAGACTAATGAAAATAAATCTGTCTGTTAGAAGACAAGAACCCAAATCACCCTCCACACATCGAGCTGCTAAATGAAAGGATCTCATACAGCATTGAGTCTTTCTTCTCATACATTTTCATGATTTAATTAACCGTTGCTAATCTACTGTAGCGGTTTTAATCCACTTTTTAATCTATCAATGTCAACGGCTACACTGTCAACTTTATTCTCCTTGGTATTTTTTGTTGTTTTAAAATGTGTGCGATTACCTCATCATATGAAACAAGAAATAATCCTTTTGTGCAGATATTTTGCTTGTTAATATGCTTGACCACGCATGGTAGCACGCAAAACACAGCCAAATCCTCTTCTATCATCTTATTAAAATTTGTCACAGGAGTCATGCTTTTATTTACAATACGAACAATACTGCTTAAGTTGGCTTAAGTAAAAGTATCATGGAATAAAAGTTAACATATGATTTCATAGTTGTAATAGCAGGGTGTGAATCTCGTGTTAATAGAAGATACAGAACATTTTTCCCCAGTTGCTGACAGAACCCTTTTCAAGACATTTTGAGGAATGGTATGATATTTGTTAATCTCTCTCAGAAAAACGTCATTGAGTGTTTCAACAGTCACTCACCTGAATTATCTGTACCCCAGCTGTCTAAATCGGGGTATAGAAAGGGCTTCACAGCTGAGGAACCTAAAAAAAAGCATTAAAGACATTCAATATACAGTAGGTCAGGGTGAGAGAATTTCAAGACAGCTGATTTATTTTTTGCAAAAACAATCATTAATATATAGCTATATATTTCAATACTCCAAATAGCAAATCTTCCAAATTATAATTTCTTGGAAACAAAAAACATTTAATTAAATGAATATACTTTTCAGAAACATACATATGTACATATACATTTACCAACATATGTTGGTAAATTTTGCGGTCCATCAAAAATTTTGACAAAGCAAAAGTCTGAAGTACTGCCCTGACTATAGCAGAGGAAAAATGTTGTTGACCTCGAGTCAGTCACTATAATTCTACTGTGAATGATTTAATGTGTGCAGATAGGAGAGGCCACTGAGTGTCTTACCCTGTGGCCTGGGTGTGTAAGAGGAGGCAGCTCTCTGTGTGGGGGGCTTCGGTCGAGCTGGTGCTGAATTCATCTGTGAAAACAGAAACACCCAAATATATATCAACAGGCTTGTCTTTCACCCAGTGTGCTAGAGGAACAGAGACTGGCACTAAAACCATAAAAAAATCAATTGGTTCAAGTTACTGACTGTTTGCTCCAGAGATCGAAATTTAAAGCTTATTTAAGTTCTGTTTGCTCCTTGTATAAATAAAATTAAACTGAATAGTGTCATCTTAACAAACTGAGGTAAAAACATCATGTGGTTTCAACATGCAGCGTATCAACATGCAGCGTAACAACACTATAAATTGTGAGTTAAGCAAAGTTGTTTTTTATAAGAGGCATTTATTTTTACGTACTGCACCAATAACCCAAATATAACACAAAAATATGAAGTGAAGAGTGTAAGGTATATATTACTGTCATCTGCAGTGTTTTATGGTAGTATGATTTATAATAGCTATCAAATGAAGCTCACAATCTAATGTGTGGAAAGAATATGTCATCGGATTACACCGCCTATGTTTAATTTAGGTGCAATTTATTTATGTCTTTATTCCAAACCCACAGCAGAACTGTTGCATACTTGTTTGTACTTAAGCTTTTCCACTAGGGAGTTTCCTGTAGGGTTTGTGTATTACTGACTTACAGAAAGAACAGTGAAAAGATTCTCTCATTTGACTGGTGTCAGTACAAATAATAGAACTTCCTGTTGTTAAGTAGAGCAGGGGGCCTTTACAGTGTTGAGTGACACTGTCAATCAAATAAATTAGTTTCAACAGAGCAAGGCACACACACAATATGAGCAGAGAGTAATTAAGTAGTTGAGGTGTAACTGTTGTTGCATAATGCAAACAAATGATGTTGCTTTCCCATGAGACTGTTCATTAATTAGTCTTCTATTCAAGAATTTTTGGCAGATTCTCTAGTTGTATACAGTAGTTCACTTTTAAAATATAAGCCTCTATTTTTAATAATATTTTCTATTTTTAAAAACCTGGCAAAAATTTGGCAAATTGCAACTGACCAATAAGATATGTGGACATGCAGTTTAGTTAGTAAGTTAGTACAAATAGCCTAGATGTTGCTCATGGAAAGTAACCTGCTTGTTGTAAGAGGAGCGCATATGTTTGCTCTGCCAGTCAGAAGTGTATTTCTCTCTGTAGTCCTCTAAGATGGTGTACAGGTCATGTGCCTCAGGTGGAGGTTCCACATCTCCATTGAGAATCGCAGATGCGCGAATGTCTTGCCCGTAGAACCTAATACAGAAAGTACAGCACATGTGATATTGAAACTAAAACATAAACACAGCTTGATCAGTGAAATCACAAACACAATGAAAAGAAAAGTAGGTCAACGCGTGAGGTGACACCAGTGCCTCAGGGCTTGGACGTGAGATTTAAACGTTTTAACCAATGACAAAGTGACGCACTTACTTTCGGTTGGTTTCTTTGCGTTCGATGAGGTAAGAACCGACGAGGGACACGCCGGCGTAAAGGCCACGTGATTTGCAGTAGGAGTAAACAGCCGCTGTGCTGCGAACCGCCACATCTGCCTCCAAATTCCTGTCAAAGATGCACAGTCAGACAGACTTATGTATGTACGTGTGGAGTTAGCATTACACAATCACAGCTCATGGAGGAAGTCAGCCGATAACTGACAATGACTGGGACAATGACTGGGATCTCATTTAAAACACTGTTAATTGAAAAGACTAAGGGCTGATTTGGGTATGATGATCAAGTGCAGGGCTGGGACAAAACAATCGGCACACCACCTTTGTGACATCTTTGTGAACCCTTAAATATGTATACCAATTCCTACTCCTAACCACTAAAGCCATGTGTTGAGTAAGCAGGAATGAGTATTGATACCTTAACTACTCAAGGTAACACTGGGGCCGGTTTCATTATTTTTATTCAGTTTTTCTGTGCCACCCTTTTGTTTCTTCTCTATGCACTGACACTGCAATCTCGCACAGAGCCCAAAAGAAGATTTGTTTAAACGTGATTGGACCAGTCCAGTGTCAATTAAGAAAAGAACCACTAAGAACAACTACAGGGCCACTAATCTACATGTTTAATGGGCTAGTCAGACAAAAAAAAGGATGAGATGTATTGGCCCAAAAAAGCATGTCAGTACAGCAGGAAAAGCCCTGTTTGCAAAATGGCCAGTCCGCCCATGATCATATGTTAAAGCAGTCATGTTATACACTTGTTTTATGGTTTTCTCCTTATTCATTAAGATTGCTTTGCATTATTCATAACTTCATTTTTTCAATTTTACACCCACTCTCTGACCCTTGCAATTAAACTGGCCAGTCTGTGCTGCTGTGCCTTATAGCTGCTCAATGAAGTTTACATTGACCCAACCTTCAATTACCTGAAGACCTCCATTACATTATGACATGAGGAAGTTTTCAGTTGTGTTTGTTCTGTACAATTAACTTATTTTATTTCAAAAGATCAAGGGCAATTGGATTAATGATAAGCCCCCTTTAAATGTTTATGACAGTTTTTTTTAAAGAGCGTAGTTTAATCTATTTAATGAACAAGCCAGAATTTTAGTAAAATACTGAGATGGGGAATTCATAAACAATGTTTCTTAGTAGGTGGCAGGAATGTTCTCTTTAAAACAACACATTTAAACATAAGCGCTTACACCCAATAGTCACAGCTGCCAAACCAAATCCAAAACTGATCTAATCCAAACCAACAAATCAAACATTAAGTAAATTGAAAATGCCTAGTTTTGAAAGCTACTGTATGTGGCAGGCAACAGTATAATATTGCTTGCAGCTCTGTTCCGGAAAGATCCATAAACAACAAAGAAATCATTGAGAATGAAAAGCTATTATACCTTCCACACAAGCTCAAACACAGCAGAATCTGTTGATAAAGAATACAATGGCACATTCACCTTATTACAATGCAGCTTTAATGACTCTTAATGTACAGTATGGACACCCCTCATTATGTGTAATTCTCACAGCATTCTGCATGCAAGCTCATGCTTGCCAAATGATAAATGACTCTGTTGCTGGTAAAATCTGAGTCTGGCAGCTCAATCAGAGCATTTCATTTTTTTGTTAAAACGTAATCAAAAATATGGACCCCATGTAAAGTGATCAAAAGAAAATCAACAGAATATAACAGGCAACTCTATTTTTGAATCTATTTTTGACTCTTAACTCAATTTTTCATAAATATGAATTAGCTTGCACTGTAACTTTACCTGTTTTAACGTTTTTTTCACTACAGCTACAAAAAGCTACAAAACTAGCTCATTTCAACGTCCTGGACCACACTGCTAACATTTAGCAGGTCTATTAATAATATGTTCAGAATTCAGAAATGTACTTTTAATGTGGCATACATGGTTAACTGGCAGTCATCTCTGTAACATCCCAAAGCAGCTTTTCTCAGTGTAGGTATAAGACATACACATACATTCCCTATGTGAATGGTGAAAAACTTTCTCCAAAACTGTTAGTCAAGATTATGTTTCAATAATTTTAAATCAGTAATTTAATATGAAACCAACGGTATCATAAATATGGCGTCTTTTATGTGTTATAGCACAAATAACACATAAAAGTGTCTAAGGATGAATTACACAAGTTCCATAAATTCTAAAATGCTAGGCATCATACACTTGCCTACACTGTAAATGGCTGCAGACCAAAACTGGCCAAAAAAAAATAAAAATCACACACTAAATGATTCTTAAGTCATTCCAAACACAACATACTCAGTCGGCGATGAAAGCTACATCAGACTTTATACAGAATCATAGTCTGAGGATCTGTGCCCATCCTACACTACAAGATCATTCCTGTGAAATCTGCCAGGTAATATCACATATCACGACAACTAGTGCTGACTTGTTTCCAGCAAAGGCTAAAGTTGTTTAGTGTGATCAAGCCTGAATGGCCATATTCAAAACAAACAGGTGAACAGGTGAGGCCTCTATCAAATAGATCTGAAAGTTTTAATACAGGAATGAAATGCATCTCCTTCCTGTTATGCTGTTTCTGGTGGAGCACACTGAACCTCAGCACTCAAAAATGTACAATCTCTATTCCCTTCTATTCCATATTCACATACTGTAACTTTGGCAGCACTTTCAATAACAGACACACACACACAAACATAATGAAAACACAATTTCAGCTGAACAGCATAAATCAAAATAATCCCCCCTCAAATCATAACCTTCACTTTTAATCACAAGTCAACCAAGTACTGCAAATGCATCCAAAAATAAGAAACTGTAGTAATAAAAGTGTCATTTGGAATTATGGTCTGATACTTAAAGCACCCGGGTTTCCACACCATCACTGTGTGTTATGTGCTCTCTATTGCCCCCTGGCAACAGTCTGGGTATTACGCTGAAATGCATCTCACGTACCTGCCAACAGGGCCAACAGCCACAGTGAAGTTTCCTCCCAATGTGAGATTGCCACCTTTACTGAAAGCATCCACAGCTGTCCTCTCATTTAAGATGATGACAAAATCTGACGCCTGGTGATGAAAAGAGGTGGAGCACATCACTCTGAGACTATTAGTTCAAATGAAAAAATAACATGACATTCAGAATTTTTGTTGTTAATGTTTGTTTTAATGGCAAAATCTGGAGATCCATGTTATTCCATTTGTGAATGTTCCAAACTGCTTTGAAAAATCTTTTATACTTCAATGGAAGCAAAAAAGGTTAAAAAAACAAAGCAAAAAACAGTCAATATGTGATTAGTGTCCTAAAAATATTGTTCCTTTATATATTATAAATGATTTAAAATTTGATTTTCAAAACAAAAAATCCTCCAACTTCCTGACAAATATTAAACAGGACCCCCAGAAGCTTAGTACAGGCCTATAAAATCTGCACTCACTTTTTAGGCAATTCAATATTGGCCGTTTAACATGCTTTTACACCTAAAACTAAAATCAATTCTCACTGTATTCCATTGCTACTGTATACCATTGCTACAGGTGTGTTGCTGCTTATTGAATATGAGTGCAGCACTAACTACTACGCTCAGTGCTGTTAGGAAATTAATCAAGACTGTCAAGACAAACAGGGTGCTTTGTACACAAATGACTCATCTGAACTAAACTCCTGAAGGTCAGGAAACAAAGTGGAACTTCTTTGCCTGATGACAAATGGTCTTTACTGGACGCATGCACTGTGATTTCCTGTGCCAGAGACCTGAGGATCCACTTTACACGTAAAAAAAATGATGACGCCACCACCTAAACCATAAATAGCTCCCAACAAAAGGGATAAAGATCTTATTCAGTAATTATCTACTACTGAGCATCCTTCTATATTATCCAGGGTTAAAAACTGTGTCAACTAAATGAAGATGCTTTTTATGTTTATTAAGTATCCTTAAAAATATTAATTTTAAAACCTCTATGAAGGCGATGCTACAAAAAAAAAACAAGAGAAATCTTAAAGAAATAGTTGTTCTTAGTATAGTCGTTCTTTAAACATGACCTTTGAGGAAAGCAAAGCTTTTACAACAACTATTTTGCCAAAAATGCAACATATATTCTGGGTTGTGAAAATGGACAGTACATCACTCAGAATCTCAGAGAACTTACCTCCACACCGATCTCAAATCCTCCACCCAGTCCAGCAATTCCAATGGCTGAAGGAGCAGACCACCCTTCAGAAAGACAAAATTGACACAGAATTCAAAACCCTACAGTAAGAACTTGTATTTGCTGTGAATACTGTAATAACAAAGATACACTAATATAAGTAAAAGCGCTGTGGCCGCAATGGCCCCAAAGGAGTGTTTTGTTTGTACAGTTTAGAATGTTGCCAAGCAGCTGCCAGACATCCATCATTTCAAACCTCCGAAACTTCCCTAATTACTCTAATTGGTCTATTTGGTTTTAATAGTTTTGGTTTAGACAGGAAGAGAAATAACACTGCTCATATTTACACAAAACGCAAATGCGTATCACATGACTTGAGCAAGAACTGTAAATATGCTCTTAAACATCAATCTCAAAAGTCAGAAAGGAGGTAAATAAAATGCACTTACTTCCATCGGGGAGTCGAGCAATGACTATTCCGCTGCCCCCCCTCGCAGTGATCATGAAACCTGCTTTAATAACTGTCAGGATAGCCAGACCTTCTGCCTTGGCAATGACATGGGCTGGATTCAGGTTGTGGGAAAGATCATATTAAATAGATATGAGATAGACATTATAATTGTACAAGCAAAACTGTTCTATAATCCAACATAGACTGATTTACAATCTGTGAATGTGGGACTGCAAGATGAAACAGGTTGCTGCTGTTGATTGGTGCGCTGTGCTTATGCACAGACTGCGCAGATATGATAAGTCACTGTATAAATGCATTCATGTCACATGTTGAAGACGTGCACGAACAGATACTTGGCAATGGACTGGCATAAAAAAGACTGCTAGTCATGTACATAGATGATATCAGTCGACAGAAATACTGACAGTTCTGTGTCTACTGTGTCTATCAGTGCAGTTACTGCGACAACTGTTTGCATTGGTTAGCCAGGGCAATTGGGGCATGAGTTAGGCCCCAAAAGGTATTTGGGAATATAAGCTGCACATTAAAACCACATGAATGTCAATAAATTACATAAAATATTAAAGTGCTGTTCTTTTTAAATAAAGATAGCCCAGACTATCTCGCAACAACTTGCTGTCTGACAGATATTCCAGTTAAATTCAATTCATGTGTCGCTATTACTTACTAATTGGTTTGGGACATCAGAAACAAGTTACCTGGAATAAGTTTGTCAGGCCCCATTCTGACAGATATTTCAGTGAACTCTCTGAGAATCTTAGCAGCCTTCTTGGCTTCAGACTTGAGGTTTGCAGGAATTGGGTTATTCACTAAAAAAGATTGTCAAAAGAAACGTGATTTAGATACATGTTTTGCTGTATATATGTACTGTAATACGTCACATTCAAACAACTTAAAACGTCATATGTCTGCTGACGTGCGTCTTCCTTAGTGCTTTCAATTCCACAATGCTAAAACAATTCTCTCATGGCATCCGCCATACAAAGAACATGCTATATCTTACAAACCTCAAAATTATTTCAAGGACGCAAGATATTTTGAGCTACCTGCTGTACACGTGACACACTGACTATGTCATCACCACAATAATTTACTCCTCTATTTAAAGGTCTTCCCTCATCTTAGTGTGACAAATTATAAACTTAGTCAACACATCACATGTCAGCATAAACAAACAGGTCATTTTGCTCGTGTCAACACAGATAATTACACTAATTATATAAGACATATTCGTAAGCGAAAGTTCAGGAGGAGCATGTTTGTTTAATACAAACAATCATAACTTTTGAGTAAGCGTGTACAAACCGCAGCTTACCTCACACCTCACAGCGACAATTCTCCACCCTAACCCCACCTTTTATTTACTACTTACGTTTAGTCCAGTGGGACTTCCCAGTTGTAAAAAATTGAAAGCAGGACTGTCAAAGATTATGCAACAATTCCCAGAATTATTAAAAATGCAAATATGTTAAAGGGTTTACTCAATTTGATTTTACAACTGTTTAATTCTGCCCTGTGGGATTTCTAAAAACTGACTGGAGAAGTGCCCCACATGCACATACAGCACTCATAAAGTCCCTTTTTATAAAGTCCCTACATTTATAAGTAAATGATGAAGAAATACCTCTGGATAAGTAATTTATTTATAAATCATACCCAGATGAAGTAATTAACAAAAGAGAATTGGGTATAGTGGAACTTGAGTCCACAAGTTAAACACCGTAATTTACTGAAATGTTAGAATTGTACAAATGGAGGAGTTCTTGTCCATTTTGATGCACCTTGAGTAATTTAGAATCTTCTGTTTTGTGTGCTTGTGAGTACAGTACAATGTCATACCGCCCTCCACACAAATGTCAGAATCTAATAATTACATACTAAGCTGTTATTTAGCTTTCTTTCCTTAAAAAGCAGCTTAATGTAAATAAACATGATAATCACAAAAATGTCAAAAAAATCAACTGACAGCCTTAATTGAAAGAAAACTTCTTGACTTACATTTCTCAAATATACACAAACAAAAGTCTAAACAAAAGCTATACTATAAAAGTATTATTTTTAAATACCAAACCCTCATTTTGTGACATATACTGACATATCTATGAACTGAATTTTATGGGATCAATCAAGTTGTTTTTGGCAGAAGATCCTTTCTGTGGCTTATTTAGGGCGGTGCTTGCGAACGTCACTTTTAATGCTGTCTTTCCAGTTAAAGAATTCTTGCAAAACAAGACACATCAACAGGACAATCCTTTAGACCAAGGGAAACACCTGCTTCAGTACTTTAATAGTAATAACAGGATAAGAATAGAATAGCCAAGTAAGCTATTCTGCCCGGCTGTATATGCCGCCAAAAAAGTTTTAGATTGCAGCTTTAACTACATTTTTACATTTTATGACATCTATAACATCTGTAAAATGTTTACCCTTTTTGATCATCCTACAGGTGAAAATTTTAGGTCTGTTTGCATAGAAATGTAACTGCACAAATAACAAACAGTGCTGAACATTTACTTCTTAGCGGGTCATAGAAAGATTGCTTTTGCAAGCAGCACTAATAATTAGCAAATATCACAGTTCTTTTAAAAGACCCTGTATTCCTAAAATACTAGCCCTAGTTTGTTCACATGAACAAGCAGATGACTAACAAAGAACTCTTTCATTGTGGCTTCGAATCATTTGCAAAATTGAAAAGTAAGACCCAGGTCATGTTCTGCTTTTAGCTCAAACACTTTGATATTCAGAAAGTGCCTGCAGACCAAGGAACACGTGAACACTGCTCTATTAATAACAGAGTGTAAAAGAACAGCCACCTGCATGTCTTTTCAAAAAATAAGACACAAGGCGTGTGAAAGGACACTGAAATATTGAACTCTGTATGTCTGCTTAAGACCTCAGCCCTTCAGCACACACCTAAATACAAGCCTAACACTGCTCAATGTATCCAACAAGTATGGCAGTAATAATCTCTCATTCTCATGTATACATTGCAGCAGTAAATGCCAGGCTGTGGCTGGTAAAATCTCCATGCCTCTTCCTTGTTTTCCCTTATGCTGTAAATTCTCCTCACATTTGTCATTTGGCCCCTTGATGTAACACTGGAAAAACTGATCCATCGACTGCAGTCAACGTGCAGTCAACGTAAATAAAACTCTACGTAAGCAACTTATGTCAGATGCCATCTCATCTGTCAGATATTCTGTCAGATCACACCACAAAAGAATGTCTGTCTGAGTCATTGCATGAAGTCTAACCCGATCTCATGACGTTTTTTGAAAGTTGATTAGCAAGCACCAAGCAATGGCACGTGAAGGGATCAGGCGTTCTCAGTAAAAATAAACAAACAAATATTTTGGCCAGTGTTAGAGGTGTAGTAGTGATGTTATATGACAGTCAATACTATTTAAAACTCAAAAACATTAGAAAAAAAAGTGATGTTATCTGACAGCCAATAACAGTGATGTTATCTGACAGTCAATATTATTTAAACTCAAAACAATTCATAGACCTGTTAAGCTATGAAAAGCTATTAAATGTTTTTATTTATATAGCGCTTTTTACGATGTTGCATTACTTATTTACAAACAATACACAGACAACAGAAACATTATTAAATGTACAACACGGAAAACAGAATATATGATATTATTGCAACTATGACTACAACTAAAGTCAGGTAGGAAATTATCTGGCTGATTATTTATGTTGGCTAGTCACCATTTCAATTCCATGTGTGAATGCCGCTTACCAACGCTGAATGTGCCACAGACTTATAATGTTAAAATCCAGGTCTTTTTGCATCTGCCCATTTTTAATCAAAGTCTTGAAGGAATGACAACTGGGATCTGACAGTGTAACATGGATTATATCTTAACACACTGGCACACTTTATCATGTCATACAAATACATTTCCAGTAGCACTTCCTTTTCACATTTATAATGCATCATAAATACTCTTGGAAGATAAGCACTTTAAACTCCATTATTTATTTCATAGAATGAAACCGGATAGATTCTAGTGACAGCCATGATCTCCATTCACTTTTATTTAAAGAAAAAAAGTAAATTGCACATTTTGCTTTTTGTATGGTATGTATTGTATGTTGCATGGTTTTGTAAAGACCATTAATGGGTAATCACAAAACTTGGGTGAACTTTGCCTTTAAAACATTGAGGCATTGAATAATTGTCAGTAAGATTGCTTACTCAATAATCTGTTCAGTTATATCTCTAACTACAGCAGTTATGCACCATTTCCAACCCTACTGTCAGCTCAGCACTGTGACCCTTGGTTCTTTTTACTGATTTATTATTTTTTTTTACTTTATAGTACAAGAATCCCCTGTTTTTCTGCCTATGGCTTTAATACATGTGCTTATGTGTGAAAAAATGAACTTAGTAATAAAGAAATACATCACGCTGAGTATTAAGTAAACATTCATACATTGACATTCTTTTTTCCTCGTTCTTAAGGTCACCTCAACTTTATAAATGGACCATCTTAAGGTGGATATCAAAAATGCAGTTATCTTATTTTAAACAGCAATTGCATGACATATGATTGTGAGAATGATGTTCAGGCCTGTAATTTCCATAGAAATTGAGGGGACACGTCTCCCCATAATATAAGAATTAGCAGTTGATTAATATGTGTTTACCCACTGAGGTTAAAAATATAAGGCAATCACATAACACTGCACCGTTTTTCTCTGGAATGCAGTGAAATAGATAAGGCTATTACAAACACTACAAACATCCTCTGTGCTGTTCCACTATATACTAATATCTTTATATCACTCCTGGAATGCTTCTTAGCCATCAGATTAAAAGACCAGAAATAACCGTTATATATAAACGTAAACTGCATAAATTTAGAGTAATCTTCCCCTATATCTGACATGGAATGGTAGCAACAAAGCTTTTTTAGCTTTTAGCTTAGCAGGGCTTATTACTGTCGCCAGGTAATAATGGCTGATATTGTTTTCCACTCCTGTTTCCTCTGGCCTGCAAAACCTGTGCTGTCATACAGGAGGGAGACTAATAAATGCAGCTGTCATATCAAGCATAACAATAAGAATACAATTTTTGTGATTACTACTGTACAAATAATTACTGCTTACGCAGATCTACAGGATATATTAGTCTGTAATTAGTAAATAACTAATTAACAAGGCAAAATAAAGCATATAAAATGCAAATACTTGGGACAGTGCAATTATATCTTAATTTGTAGTTGGAGATAATGACAGATTATGAATGCAGCATTGATTCAGAGAGAGAGCACAAACATCTGCTGTGATGAGAGCCAATTTAAATTTTGACACAGGATTAATTTGGGAGGTTGAATTCTGCGCTGTGACTGACACTTACAGTGGGGCCTGTTTAAACAGTTAAGATAAACAACTTCGTCAGGGTTCGAGAACCACTAAGTATTTTTTAAGTGACAAAACAACACCGTTATTTTATTAAAGGGATAACAGTCGATACAAGGGATCATTACAGATCCAAATGGTAAGATTTTAAAAATTATTTAATAAATATAAGGTTTATGTTATCTGACCTTATGATAAATTATAATGGACATCTAACATTTTCTAAGACTCCCAGCTTCTAATCTTGTGGAACGTGGAAGGAACACTCCAGATCATGACAAACTTGACAAACAAGGTAAGGTGGAGATATTATATCTGCTTTACCACAGGACGCTAAATTCATCGCTTTTGTCATTCCATACCGCAAGCAGGCGCTATCTATATTATCAAGTGTCTGGATGCAACTGCAGCACGTCATCATTAGGCTGGTATTTATAACCATAAACAAACGCCCTTGTCAAGTTAAAGTGAATAGACATTCTTGAAATGCGTGTCTGACTGAGATGACATGATATGAATTCATCATAGCTTACAGTAGTTTGGATACCACAGTTACCATGCTAGAAATGAAATACCCACCCAATTACAAATCTTACAGAAATCTGAGGCCCGAACAGTCACAAAACATATTAATGAAGTTATGCTTTTAAACAAAAAACTAAAATAATAAACGCGAATCTTGTCTTGGAAACACATAACATAATAAAAATGTGATTAAAACTATAAAAGTAATAAGCATTATAATAGTTGGTTGTGCGTTTAAATGTTTCCGCCCACTACAGGAAAATGAATCGAAAGGATTACACGTTTGGTTACCGATTCACCCCTGGGAAAAGGTAAAAATAGACTTCTATACTTACTTTTGGCCAAAATCGGGTTTTATTCGCCAGGATTACAGACTTCTTGACGTTTCAAGTGGACTTTCAAACACTCTTACCTGGCGCAGGTAAGTCAAGTTAAAATGATAGTATACACTTCCGTACACCTGCCAAACCTGTTTACTTGAGCCTTAAAGAACCCGAAAAAAAATCAAACCAAATGAATAGAAATATGAAATTATCACTTCTCAGTGTTTTAAGGAATCCGGCGGGATTCATCAGCAAATTGTTCCAATGTAGACACTTAATTCAAGCCCTTCAAAATTCAATGTTGTAGTGCGCATTTTTTAATCAGGCAACAATGGGACACAGCAAGGCAAAATGACGTTTGACAAACCGATCAGGACCCCTAGCTTGCACTAGAGTGCACTAGTCATTCGTCACGTGAAGCGCGCGCAGCACAGGTCTGCTGCCGTAAACAGTAACGTTTTACTGTCATGCATTGTATTTTATGTTTGTATCTCTGTATTATTTATAGACATTTACGTATACCGGGAATCCTATAATTATGAAATCTTTTTGACCCCTATGATTTCATATATTTAAAGAATGATAATTAAATAATTAAAATGCTTAATAGCTATAACTTAAAATGTTACATATGAAGTTTGGGCATGTTCCTCACAAAGACTTTTCCTTAAATGAATACAACTCAAATTTAAAAAAAAATCATTTTTACCATTTGCATTTTTAACAGAGAATCGTTATCTGCAATATTGCTGCCTAGCAGGAGACATTTAATGCAGAGGTTTTTTTTTATGTAAATGGATATAGGCCGAATAAAGGTTTGTCTCACTTTACACCATTATTGTAATCTGTAAACAGGCTCCTAAAGGAATGTTTTGGGGAATGTCTTTTGGCACATTCCTCTTGGTTATACAGTATGTGCCAAAACAAGGTATTGTTTAGAGAATGTTGTGTTGTCCTAAAAACTTCTAAGTTAGTTTGCATGGTGGGCAATTTATTTTTACACATATTGTCTTTAGGTTTGTCTGTTATTGATCACATTTAAAATTTGTGTAATTTTTATGTTTTGTTTATTTGCCCCATTCTTAATGTCTCACACACTAAACTGTATGATGCAGTTATTCCTTTGGTAAAGTGCCTACATGTATGATCAAACTTTTCATTGGTGTCTTTTGAAAAGAAGACTGAAGACTGTACTTTTAAATCTGTTTAGTTCTGCATTATTTTGCTAACAGTATAGACTAATATGACTCACAAGTGTGTATAAACAGAACATGGGTGTGTGCCTGTGCCGAGCTTCAAGTACATTAAAACTACAGTGAGATACACATTTTTACTCATCATTCCAAGTCACTGGCCATACTGTTTACTATTATCTATTAACACTGGCCAGTCTCTTCACTATTGACCTTAAGAGTTAGATCCTGTCCCTGTATTTTATTTGTTGCGTACCAATATTACACTGTCATCATATGCACTATATCATATACATTAATTAATCTATTTACAGTACAAACAAAATTTAGCTAATTTTTCTGGTGGCCCATGGCCCAGCTGGCTTGTTATGTGAAGTCTGACAGATCAAACAATCCTACACTAACAGGTACACATGTACATACAGATGCAGACAGCCAGACAGACATGGTTTGCTACTGAACACATGGTACCTGAAATGACCCAAAGCCATGACCTTAAAAATTCAATGGCAAAATATTTCTACCCCTGCCCCTACTTGGATGAGAGAGAGAGAGAGAGAGAGAGAATTGCTGACTGTTCCCATCTGGGCATTATACAGCCACCCCCTTAGTTGTCAGTCATCCACACCCAACTATGTAAGAAATGTAACGTGCGTTATCCTCTCTGCCTCGTAGACAGTATTCTGGCATTTAAAACAAACACCTGGCTTTAACATAAACAGACATACGTAGTTACAAGTTCTTTAGTAATTTAGCCCCAGCGCACCAAAATGCAAAATATGAAAACATACTGCTAAATCGTTACTGGTTCTATTGTCCAAACAGATTTGCAAGATTCTCTCTCATTTTTGTCAGGGAACTACATAATATTAAAATTTACTAGTAATTCTGCTAATTCCCCCCAATTGTATATCCTTTGTTATAATGTATATGGCATAATTTAAGATCGGGAAAGCCTAATTGGCTGCATTGTAACATTCTCAGATAATGTGCTTGGCAAAGGTCTAGTCCAGTAATCAGTTTTTTTAATGTTTCATGTCATTTTTCCAGGAGCTTTTCCAACATTTTGCAAACCAGATTGGGAACAATACAGAGGCATTAATTTCGGAATTATATTTTTTTGCTATATAACCAATTTAAGATTTAGCCTCTCAGTAATGTTAACTTCTTTGAGAGATTTTATTAGGTTCATGTTGTGTTATTGTTCTGGTTTCAACTTTGTAAATTAGAGTGGACTTGAGTTTAGCATGATCAGATTTCCTTATCCAAAACTCTTTATATTTAAATTTGGGACACATTGTAAAACTTTAAATCTTGGGGGAATGTAGCAGGTTAATGACCATAAATGCATTTTATGGTTTTATGTAGTTGTCGAATTGGAAGCCTGATAGGTGTTTAGATAGAAGATAATGGCAAGTGGATGTATAAAGCTTAACTGTAGAGGAAATATATACTGTATTTGTTCTCTGAGACCGCTGTGCTGTTACTCACCCCCTGTCACAATCATTGCATGTGCTTAATCCTGACCTGGAGGTTTGACTTTTTTCATAAGATTTTCAAAAGCTCTTATCGTCTTCATGGTCACTTGTCAATCATAATGGTATATATAGCATGTGCTGCTTTGCACTTTTACTCTGACTTGGCTTCTACCCAAAACAATAGTCAGACCAGCTAAACCACAGTGTTGGCATCAGGTAGCTAGTGGGAGTTCCCTCACCAGCATTACCTAAGTGGAAGATATAGTTAAACAATATGGCTGTGTGTAACAAGGCTCAAACCTGGTAACATGTTTGAGAATGCCAGCAGATATAAAAAAGACAATATTTATGTAGTAAACACATCTTGACTGCTATAGTAATGGACGAATGGGGTGACGAATGGACTGATAAACAGAAGGGGATTTAGCAAAGACGAGCATTTTTTTGTCATTTCAGTGAATTCAAAGATGAAGCATTATGATGGATTTTCCTCCTGGTTAGATGATCTTTGATTACATGCTCTGATTTAACACATTTTCTGCTTGTCTGGTTCAGCTCTCCGAGTTAATCTTTCCTCCTATATCTTCTAACTTTTCCAGTCATTTATTATTTACTTTAATGTATTTAACACTTTAACATAAGCTTGTGCTGGTGAATTTGTCTTGTATTGAAATTTTGTGCGATTGTTTGTTTCTCAGCCTGTGCACTTAGGGACTGTCTTAAAGTTACGCAGTTAACTTAAGCAAGTGTTGATGTAGATTGGAATGTTACTAGTCATAATAATAGAAATAAACAATAAAATTAGCTGATGAACAAAAGCCAGCCAAAGAAAACCAAAAAAATATGGTTTAGGTTTAAATGTTGTCTTTAAATGTTACGCTTTTTCCTGAGAATAATGCCAATGTAAACACTCAGAGGGTTAAAGCTAAGGTTTGTTGCTCAAATTTGCTGTATATGACATCAGCTAAGAGAAGGGTAATGCTTCCACATCACCCATTAATGGCTCTCATTTCTAGCTCTCAAAGATGGATTTAAAGCCAGAATGAAGTCGCAAATTATGATAAGCAGCAATTGCATGTAACATTTATTTCAAATAAATATCTTTAATTTGTCAACACATTTAAACATTATATACCAAACATATGTTTATTTAAAGATGTTTTATATATATATACAATATTTACACAATGAACTCTTAGATGTTTATACATTTGACAACAACAATAGTCAATAACTTGAATGTATAAATACATAACACATTCATTATTAGGAAAATGCAATGAATTTCTTTTACAGAATAAACTGCAACCAGTATCATTCATTACTGTCAGCACGTCTTGTAAAGACAAAAAAGGCAACAAAATATCATGAAATTTATAATGCAATTAAAGGATTTAGCTCTGCTTTTGTGGAATGCGGCTTTGAGGTTGTTAGCAATATTGGACCAAAGGCTGTGTTAAGCCAGTAAACACCTGTTGGGATCTGTGAGGACCCAATGACACAATAAATCATAACATGCGAAAGCAAATCAAGGCAGCTTTTGCAGCTGAATGTAACACCCAGTTTATCATTTGGCAGCAGGACATTGTTTAATTTATTGATTTGTTTTGTAAAACATTGTTTTCTTCATTTTCACCATGACAGTCATCAGTAAGCTCGGTTCTAACATCTGTTTTGTCAGCAGACAAGCTGCATGTGAGTAATTAAAAGTCAAAAGAGAAAAATTCCATTTCATTGCAAAAATAGCTTTTTCACATGATAAATGTGAGAGTTCAGAATTAATTTCATTTCCCTGTTTTTCTCCAAGGCACTTTTTTCTTGGTCTTCAGGTCTGTTGTAATCGGTAAAAGAAGACAATTAGCATGTGGCAACTCACGCATGTGCATGATCTCAATAAAATCTGTCAAGTATTTTTATTAAATATCATCATTATAATAATCATTATTATTTGTGCTTCACCCAAGTTTATGTTGTCAATTTAAAAACACTGGAAATTGTTATAAAATTCCAAGGATGCTTTACTCTAGTGCACGACGAAATTAGTTAGAATTAGGTCTAATTAGTTTTTTATAGGGTAGAGAATGAAGATACCTCATGTAATAAACCTGGTGGCTACCTCTCAACAGCAGAACAATGTGGGTGCAAAACCACAACGAAGAACTCATTGCGCAACACAGTCCCATATGATGGAAGGTTTAATGTTACAATGAGAACTAAAGCAGTTTCATTATGAAAAGGACTATTGTCCAAAAGCGTGGCTCTTAACTTTCAATGTTAACATGCCATTTACAGTCCATTAAGAACGTAATCCCTGATTATATTCATGTACCTTCCTTGACACATGTTCTGGTGCCACAGTTTATTCAATCTTGACCTGTTTTATTCTGTGTTTTTGTGTTTGATTAAAGAAGTACTATATTTGGATCAGTTGTGTACACTCTATTAAAGGGAACCACTGGAATCTCCCCAGATTCCAGTGGTTCCTCAGAACAGTCTTTCAAATGCGGAAACCCTGTCAATCAAAACAGAATAAGTAAAACGCCACACAATTAATCTGGGTGCTCCTGTAATAGTAGAAAGGTCATAAAACAGTTAGGTGTAATATTTCTCCTGTACACCTATGCTCAGGTATGCTTTTGTAGATTCTATGTGGGGAGTAACTAGAGACCGTCTTCTGCATTAAATTCTTTTTTTAGAATGCGGTAGTGATGATTTTGTCATTGAAATAAAGGCGAGACACTTGATAACGTTCTGTGTGTTCTAAACAAATTTTCCATAACAAATGTTTTCACACTGATGTCACAGAAGAACAGGTTTACCAACCAATATGTATGTTGTATACATTGTTAACTATTCACCTGTGATATCTATCCCTCTGTGCATCGCTGGCTCCCTGCTAATCTTGTAAGAAGCCGAGCACATCGTTTATAAACTGGAAAATGACAAGACAGAATTAAGTAATCAAATAAATGAAAGAATACAAAGAAAACTTTGAACAGATATCAACTAATTTTACCACAGATCTATTCTCAAGACCTTTAAACAGAACTGTTCCATACATTGTTTGAGATGGAAGTAATTAAAGATGATACTTTCAAAGATCATACTTTGTGTATGCTACTTTCTGATTAGCATTTATATATTATTGATTTAAATACATGGCAGAACAATTTGGATTAATCCATAAAGATAAAAAAAAGTCTAAATGAAAGACTACTATAGTCTGAAGTTATGAAGTACTTACAGGCAGGTATTGTGCAGTCCCTTGTATTATGATATAGTTTATAAAAATGTTTACTGCATTTGGGGCTAAAATAAAGCGGCCCTGTAAACATACAGAAGATACATTTTAAAATACTCGTTATTAATAATAAACAAGCATGCTCAGCACATAGAGATATTGACAGAGGCTCACCTGTTAAATGTTTTAAAAACTTCTCCTTCTGTCGAAGATCTCTCGGAAAGACCTCTAGATACAGAAAGAGAATATCGCACAGGATGTAAATTACTACCTCCATTAAAATGTGATTATTGACTACAACATACGCAATGCCACATAACAGATTAGATTGCTACCACTTTATTCCTACGTATGGGCCAGTTTACATTATGCATTGCTCCATCAATTCAAACACAAAAGTTTTACTTTTTGTTGTTTAGTTAGTTAATGGAAGATACTTACCACGAATTCGTTCATGCTGATCTGTCTTGGTAACTTTATTAACGTCTTTTGTTTCCACCGAATGCTCGATCATTTTGGGAGGATGCTGTACGTTTCCATCACTGTGACGCTCCCGTGTTACTCTCGCTCTATCCATTAGGAGGTCCAACAGACCTGCGTCGTCTCTATCTCTCTGTTTGCAGTAGCCGGCTGTGAGGATCAGCAGTAGGAGTCCGATGAAGACAAGCGTGCGCAGTGCACTCATGCTGAAAGGTGGGCAAAGAGAGCCCCCTGCCCCGCGGCCAGTCTTATTGCTCTGCAAACGCACCTGCAGTGTGATTAATTGTAATGATTTAGCGATTGCCAATTAAAGTGAATTCTTTTAAAGTTATTTGTTTACATATAAACATCTAAAAGAAAGAAATGTGTTTATATCACGCCCAGTTGTATCTTTTTCAATTTATTTAATTTGATCCAAAATAGTAACGTGCAATAAATAAAATCTAGGTTTACTTAAAAACATAATCACAACCTAAAGTAAATGTAGCTTCAGGCACAGTCCGATATACCTGATATGTGATTACAAGAAGCGTATGAACCAACATCAAAACAAAACATCACAACATCAAAGATCAACACAAGCATCGAGTTGTATTCACTTTACAGTGCTTTTGCGCACGAAGCCTTTTGCGTAAAGGCGCTTTGTAAATAAATGCTTGTGTGGAAAAATAATAAATTACCTGTTTTCAGTAATTAATAAATATTACACCTCTTGGCGACCTTCCTGTGTGAATAACGATTATAATTGTCAATGCGATGCGCACCAAAAGGCTCCGCTGGCGTCTCTTTTCCAAAGGTACTTCCACAGTAACTAGTGCACCATGACATAAGAAGAAGGAGCGTCTTTTATATGTTTAAAGACAGTCGCAGTCATCTGTTGATTGTATTGGCTCGAAGTGGTTGGAAAGTCCGCAGCTTTTATTTTATTTATTTCTCCCGTCCAGTGAGTGTCTTGATGAAGTTTGCTTCAGATAATCCGGCATGGGTCCCCTCACTTTTTATTGTCAGTTGCAGACGTAAGAAGCTGTCCCATGTGGATTACCCCGGCATGTCTTTAATTAGAAACGCGTTAAGAGCACTCCTTAAAAAATGCATTTTATCTGTTTTATGTTGTTGTTGGATCACCGTGTCAGAACGCGCATGTACTATTGTCCGCGTTTTTCCGTACGACCAATCTGACACGCGCGGGACGATTCCCCCAGAAACTTTAAAAACTGTCCTTTAGATTCTTCGTATGGAGTTAAAGTACTTGTGCGTGATGCATCTCTGGTCGTTTATCTTTTAAAATCTCCCGAAGAGGATGATGTAGTCAATTCGCATTTACTTTAATATCAGCGCAATTACAGGAAACATTATAATATGACTACAAACAACTATGGTAAGTACCCGCGTGCGTCTATGGAAAGCTGGAGTGGGAAGGCAGATTCTCCTCAGCGTATATGAGAAGACTGAGCAGAGAATTTGGGCCTTCTTCAATACTGGTTTCGTTCTCAATCGCGACATTATACCACTCCCTTCGTGTATAGAAAAAATCACTCGTATTTCATTCTCCTCCTCTTTGCCTTTTAATAGTCACAAACTGTTCAAATAAGGGCGCACACACAATGTTACCATGCGCTGCCCTGTCCATAGCTGATGTTAATCAGGATTATATACGTTGGGAAGTATAATTAATCATACTGCGCGCATTTATCAGGGATAACCTGATAAATGAGACAAAGCTCAACAGTGCCACACAGTGAATTGTGGTTTGAATGGTAATGATTATTACGAAATTATTAAAAGTTGAACCTCCAGTACGTTGCGCAGTAATACCAAAGGCTGCCTGGACTTGATTGTTAAAACAGATGAAATATAACATGAAACACTGTCTAAAAATTGTGAAGCTATATGCATTAACTTGTCGTTCCTGTGATGTGCCACACACACACTTGTTCTTTTAAATAACAACAATTGCTCTTTTTGTGCACACAAAAATGGTTGTTGTCACTATTTTGTAATGACCCACTTTGTTTATACTTTCTCACCCGCACACCCCCCTCACCGCCCCACTTTCCTTATTTTTTACCGGTCCTTGTAAATACTTCTGAATGAAATTTTTTCTGCCTCCCTTATTTTATCACTGGTTTTTAAAGGGGATAGTGGTTTAAAGGACAGACTTCAAAGATGCCCTTAGTTGTTTAAATAACTTAATAAACCTGATATGATATGTCACATGAGCGGGTGTAACTAAGATAACAGCACAAGTAGCGGCAGGTAGTCACCCATGATTCCTCTTGGACAATCAGTGAATAACACAGAACACTTCGCACATTGTGTTTACACATACATAACTGTCATGCACTGTGTTGTCTGCTAAACCCTAAGATAACAATTTGATTCTCTCTTTCGAAGTCTCTGCTTAAGGAATATTTTAATTGGTTTAAAGCTGCATTCATTTAACAAGGTTGATGAAAGGTTTTGATATAAGGTTAAATTAATTATTTTATTCACTAATGTTTTTGTATTATATCCGAAGTGCTTAAATAAAATTAGATTTAAAAATTAGTTTTTCCCCCAAAAAAACCTATTCAAATATTGTATTTTTTTTAAAGCAGACCTAATGTTTTTATGGTTTTTCTAATAGTTGTTTAAAACTATTAAAACCTGGTTTTTGAAATAAAATTTTGACTTAAAGCATTGTACTCTAGTTACTGTACTCTAGGAAGCCCCGTGACAATTTCCCTCGTGACAACTAGCCGAGTATTCCCAATTTTTTAAATATCTGATAAAAAGTGGTAATATAGTTCAGGCCTGCATGTGTCCATATCGCCCCCTATAGGTCACGTAAGTTGAAATGTGGACAAATAATACCAAAAACCTCAAAACTGATGAAAAATGAAATCAATTTTAACTCCCAGTACACAAACGCCACGCCATCACTACAGCTGTTTAAATAAAGATTTTGTAAAAGTTTATGTTACTTTTAAATAAAGTTTATGTTACAACGTATAGATTTTGCTTTATGGCCCAGTAAACTATATTTAAGTCAACTGCATTCTTTATATTAATGGCAAATTGTTATGCTGGCACCGCAAACAGCATATGTTTAGGATTATGAAATGTATTTCTTGATGGAAGAGTTGTTATTGTTGTTGACAATTTTTATTATTAATAAATTAATACATGTAAATGTTTGTTGAACATCTGTGTTATCATATTGTTGTTACAGTCATAAAAGAGCAATTTATTACAAAAAAGAGAATGTCTAATTATTGCTTATTGCTATATTTTCTTCTAAGACAGAACTTTAAATCAATACAGGAGAATTAAAGGGAATGCCCCATTAGGTAGTTTTTTTCTGCTTTCCTGTAGCTCAGTGGTTAGAGCATGGCGTTAACCTGTTAATGCCAAGGTCATGGGTTTGATCCCAGGGATTGCTCATACTTAGAAACAATGTATAGTATAATGCAATGTAAGTTGCTTTGGATAAAAGCGTCTGCCAAATGATTAAAGATAAATGTAAATGTAGCACATGCTTGACACAGCATAAACAGCGACACTAAGCCTCCCATGTGGGGCCTTTATCCCTTTGCAGGGAAATCTCTCTTAATGGTCAAGATTCTGCTCTTATTCACCACACTGATCTTCTACATGTGCTATCACATATGTGCTTTAATATTATAAGAATTAAGAATTTGTAATGAAACACTGCAACTGCCAATCCCCATGTCTGTATGCATATCACAGTCCAGCCTACATATTAGGCTGTAGTCACTGATCCTAAAATCCACTCATAATATAGTCAATAAGTCATTAATCTTGGCTCATGTTCTCATGAGTTAGTATCAATAAGTAGCCCCTGTAGAAAAGCTGCAGGGGTTCAACAAAAAATTTCAACAAAATCTCTATGCTTCAAGTAAAGATAATTCTCATTACAGCCATAACCTACATTTTATTTATTTTTTCCACATGAGATCCACTTAAAATTTTGGTAAAGATTTTAGCAGCAAAACAGTCATAACTATTTTCATTATTCTCTCTAACCTTATAAAAATAAACCATTTTTTTTGCTGCTGTGACTTTAAAATATCTACTTTATGTAAACACCCTCTCTGTGAAATAAAACACAGCACTTTAGTATTGCAGGTTTGCTTTGTCTAATGTATTTTTTTTACTGCAATATCCTTCAAAACTGCGTGATTGCACAGTCTGCATTACATTGGAGGGAATTGTATTCTTTTTTATCCCTTTAAATTCTGCACACATGAATGGACCAACATCAACATCTGGGAAATGAGAAAATGCCTTATGTACTGTATGTACAAAACTATTATCGAATCTTTGGATGTGTGTATCTGGTTTGTTTTCGGTATCCTTAGAGACCAAGCAAGCAGAGGCAATTCTGAAATGACTCATTCAGATTCAGAATGCATGTAAGTGGATTTGATCTTAAAGGAGAAGTTCACTCCAAAATGAAAATAATTTATTCACCCTCATGTTTCAACCTTGTATGCTGTTGTTGTTTGTTTTCTGTGAACTTCAAGACAAGAACTTTCGAATAATCTTACAGCAGTTTTTTCCCATACAAAGACCATGGCTGTCAGGCTCCTCAAAGGACATTTTGAAGATTCTCTTGACCATATAGCTAAATAACTAAAATTATTTAGTGGTTATTGGCACACACTGGGGGCCAACATTCCAATATTAAATTTATTGTGCATAGTCTGCAATATTCTGTATATGTAAATAAAATGTATGATTTCACATGATTATTTCACATCCACTGTCTATATATGTATATTAAAGTCACTGTTACACTTTAAGACCACTGTGTGAACTTTAGACTTATTTTGCTGTTGTACTTTTGAAGCCCACATTGCTACTTCATCATCTGTTAATATTTCCCTTTGATATTAAATGTTTGGCCTTAATGAGAAAGGGGATTCCTTTTGATAATTTATTCACGATGGTGTATCTCTTGAGAGACCAACCAAGCTTCAGTCTGACTGGATATTCTTGTGATGCTAACAGAGACAATAAAAAATATTGCATTGATAATTCATTACCAACCATAAATCGTTGTCTTTTACCTTCACTAAACTTGTTCTGGAATACTTATTACATGTTCTTTATCCAGGTGCTGGAGCATTTTCCCAACATATCTCTGGCAAAAGGCAGGGAAACATCCTGGACAGGTGACCAGTCCGTCACAGGCTTGTATTTGTTCATTCAATGAAAGGAATCCCACAGAGATTAAATACCAGTACTGTTCCTTTACTAAGGATTTTGGAAGCTTTATGTTGGCATTAACTGAAGACCATTAGTGTCATTGCACACACTTTGCCTTGGCAGAATCTGTAATCATAACATTTCTGCATGTAAACCTCTGTGATTATATTGAGCTCAGATTACTTAGATCCATAAACCAAACATAAACTTGTGGATGTCAAATCCTGATGGAAAAACAAATACTGCACGTACATGAGAAAGTGGAGCCAAAATCAATATAATTTGATTGCAGCTGTCTGAATCAGACAAGTCCTTAAAATTCCATCCCTGTCATTGTTGAGATAACACATTATCACATCTCAGTTGCCCAACATAGAGTGATGAAAATGAATGCATATGTCTGATCCAATATATAACAAGCTGTGCTTAGTGAAACAGCTTGTTGAGTTATAGAAATCGTGTTCCATATAGTGTTCAGTACACGATTACAGTTTTAAATATTAACATTCTTGAAAATTAATTCTTCAATTATTTGTTATACTGTACATGCTAGATCACATGGATCACTACTAAAAAGCAAATCACTATTTTAATAATGTGCTATGTGGCCCCAAACTTTTTATCAGAAACATTTTTCAATAAGCAACTTTTTATTTTGAAAGTTAACTGTATTAATCCACAGAAGATGAATTCCTACTAATTTAATTGCACTTTTAAAGGAAGTGGTATAAACAACACAGAATATACAAAAGATACGAAGATCATATATATATATGATGCATTTGTAAGACCAACAGTTAAGAAACTAGGTAGAAAATCTGTAACGATAAACTTTACATATGGTTTTGGCGTTATCATTCTACATGCCAGTCATAAATAAAAACTTGGAAGAGTTTCCTTCCAGCTGAGAGGAGGTTGACAATGAATCAACAGATTTTGAACCAGTTCCTGGTGGTGGGGCTTCGAAAGTTTATATAAGGACTTATTCTTCAATTCTGTAAAGAGAATTGCAAAACTTTGCTTACAAAACCTAAAATGCGGAAAAACCTGTTGATGGTTGGAAACAGAGACGGCTGGATTGCTTTACAAAGAAATGTTGGATTGCTTTACAAAGAAATAAGACTGCAAGGATAAACTTAAGCCAGAAACAAAACTTACTGTAGACATTCTACAGAGCTGGATACTAGATTAGTCCTTTAGATATTGAGTTTAATTATTTAAATATTGAATTTAAATATTTAAATATCTTATTGTTGTAAGAGGGGGCTGTATATCACAATGCTTACGAAAATCAGACCCCTGGGACAGAGATATTACGTTGGTGGAGTCCTCAGATCTCAGCTGTCCCCAAACTCTTAAAAGCATCTTTTCTGCGGTTCGCTGCGAAAGAACATGAGGGAATCCCTCTTGTTTTAGGATCAACGCAGAGAAGCACCAAGAGCCACAAGGCAAATCGGACAGGGAAACCCTCAGTGTTTCACCAGGGCCTGTGCTGTTAATCACAGTCTGTATTTAGTTCAGTACTTACAACAACAGTATTTTTTCATACAAGAGATTTGTGTCCGGCACACTTTCATTGCCATCCGTTCAATAAATTGTAACTGTAATTGTTAGAGTTTAAAAGTCAAATTTAATGTCCTACCCTTTAACCACATAACAATATTTCTTTAATTTTTTTTACACAAAATACATAACATACAGTTGTTGTATCTGTGATAACTTGTTGTGTAATATGATGAGCAGAGAACCTTATCTATCTGCACTAGACTCTTCATATGATCTTATGAAATCTTTGAAATCAAAATTTGGTAATTCATCATTTTTTAAATACTCATGGCCACATTCTTATTTTTCACATCAATCTCGCAAATAAATATGAAAGATTTAATTCTTTTGTAAGATTACCTCCTCCTCATTCGTGCTGTTTTGCTGCAGCTCTGTGCACTTAGAGGTCTTTAGAGAAACAGTACTGAGAGAACCTGCATTTTAGCTGCTGCTGCAGGTGCTGCCTATCATCACTCACCAGCTGCATAGATGGCAGGCTAAAACAAAGCCCAGCTATTGACTTAGTAGTGTGTTTTTGTATGTATTCAACTTTCTCATGGTTTATCTCCCCATTGGGTGTTTCTTCAATAGACCAATGTTACATATTTATCTAAGCAGCTGAGCGTGTAGGGTGCTGGCACTTTACAAACTCCTGCAGATGCTCTTACCCTGAACTTATGAAATGTTGTACAATCCAGTATTCTTTTGCCTTATCTGTTCCCTCATCTAGAACAACTGAAAATGCCATTGGAGATTATTGACAGGATGTACTGTAGTGCTGCTTGTGTTACAATTTATAAAGCTGTCTCTGTGCAAACAAATGAAGTTGAATGTGTGTTTAGCATGTTATTGTTTTGCATTTTTATATCTTCGGTGTCTTCAAATATTTATCTAATGCTTGTACATTGTGCTTTTTTCCAAACAAGTGATGCCTACAGTAAATGAAACAATTGAGAAATCTAAAGGAGAAAGAACAACCCCAGAGCAACCAAATGTTCCTCTGGGACAAGAACAAGTATGTGCAGCTTTCGCTGTGTGTAATCTGAGGACAAATGTTCTGCCCACATTCTACAGGTTTGTGGATGAGCTAATCAAACTGACAACCCACAAAGTGAAGTCATGCTGATTCTGTGATCTCAAGAAGGATAGATTAATGAATTGCTGGTTTCTTATGACTGCTAAAGTCAACTGGTAGGTGGCTTCCACAAGCTGACTCAGGGCTAATCTGCTAGAGAATGCCGCAAAGTGTTTGATGTTAAGTGACTATAAGCTGATCTTCTTTAGCCAGCCATGTTGAGATAAGAGAGGTTGATATCTTGCACTTGATATCAGCACTTAAAACACTTAGACAGGATTTTCTCCTTCCACTAAGATTAAATGCTATTTAAACAAATACTTCAATGTGAAAATATTTCTATTTCTGTCTAATAAAAATAGAACTATAAATAACAAAACAGGATGTATGAATAACATTTTAATACAGTCTATTTCAAGGTATCTATTCAAAGAGTGTGTTTAGAGACTTATAATATTTGTCCTCTGTTTAATTATTTTTCCTCATTATTGAACCATAATGATGTATTATGATTCGATAATTAAATAAACTGTGCTTCACCTTGACCCAGATGTTCTTACACTTTTTGAGAATAAAGTGAGTATTGAATCCTTATCAGATCTCAGGCATCTCTTTACACATTAAGCAATAATTCATACCTGTATGCTGGTGCTGCATGCGAGTCATATCTTACAGTTCACTGAGCTTCAGCTGACATTCCTGAATTCATACGCAGTTTATATAATTGAGTAGCATACTCAATACGCTTTGAGTATTCTGAGATAACTGGCTGACATAAAGCCAAATGGGTGGTGAGGTGGGGGATGGGGGCAATTTCATTCATTCATTCATTCCTTTATTCTGTAAGTTTGGTATGTTTTATAGGCAAAACCTGGATTCTTTCTGGAACATTTAAACTAAAGTTAGAGCCATAGTTAAATGCAAAAGTTGTCCCACTTGGTTACAGTTACACAAATGGACAACAGAGTCTTATTTTATTTATTTAAATGTTTTATCAGTTTGTGGGACTTGAACGCATGACATTGCTTGTGCCATACCAAGAACAAATTCTTGGTTCTGTTTTTACCCAACCTGAATATGTAATCAGTTCCTTAACTTTATACATTTAAAACTCCAAATACCATGATACACTAATGCGTCTTAGAACCCCTTTCAGGTTTTTTATTGCTCTTCTTATTCTTCAGCAAATTGTTTGGTCAAGGACCCAAAAACGGAGGTTAAATTGAGTTGGTTTAAACAGCCATTTTCTTGATTGGTGGCTGGATAGCCAAATGTCAGTTGGAGAGTGTATCAGAGGGCAGGAGATAATGTAGACGTAGCTTGATTAATGTACTGGCTGAACCTGTGACTCAGTCAGCCAGAACAGAGACCTTCATTTTGTAGGAGTCTCTGTACCATCGACTCTCATACTGTGATCAATAAAACAAAAAAATCCCTTAAATTAAAAAACAGCTCCCAGGCCTTTGTGTGGGGGGAGGGTCGTTTTTTATTCCTTAATGTTATTCATTTAAGTATTCTTATATGTATGGCAATATTCTTTCTGTAACATTTGAATTGGAATTCCAACCTACTAATTATAGTCGTTGCAGTGCATTTGAATTTATTTCTCATTATTGTTTTACAACAATTTAGTTACGTTGTATAAATATTTTCAAAAATAAACATTTTGTTGAGTTTTTGATTTATTTACTTTTATCCAAAATGGGTTCTCATACTTTTCTGTCTCAACACTTTACAAAACAGTTCTGTTTAAAGCAACAGAGAATGTAAATATCATAACAACTGGTGATGCTTATACCGGCCTTCTGTTTATTAGGCCCTAATCTTCCATTAGGTCTTTACAACAGTTTGTTCCTTTTCTCTTCTTTTGTAGGTCAGTTATTATTATCGGAATGGAGTCGGTCTGTCTGTGTTAGATTGTGACTTTATAAAACAAACTCTGTGTCAATGTCTTTAAATGCTGGGAAAATTTCTGCTGTTTAATATGCACCCAGTATATTTATTGACCAAGGCAGATTATTTAGATGATAAAGTCATGACACTCTCTTATGCCTTGCAGGAAATGCAAAAAAAACAATAATCCCACAAAAAGATGACCAGCTGAAGACTGAACTCAATGACACATTTGAACTGAATGACAGATTTAAATAAATCTGTCTCTTATAATTCCTAAGACTTCTATTTTATTAGAGAACATGCTTGTCATAGGGCAGACGACTTAGGGATACAATCCAATCAATAACAGCTTGCTTAAATTTATTAAAAGATACAAATTGACAATAGATAATTATGAGAGACATAAGCTGTACTGTGTATTAGAGTCAGCTTTCTAAATTTAGCTTTTGGGATGTCCAATAAATAATGGTGAGACAACAGATTAACATAGCAGCATATTGGTGGGCTTGTTTAAAAAAACTTTGATCTTGACTTAAAGTTTTTTCACATTAATATTTTATGTTAACCAATAATAATAATAATAATGCAAGTTATACTAATTGCATAGTTGATACATTCTTGGCGGCCTGTGTATGAGTATATAGAATAAAACAGAATAGAATAGAATAACTCTACTTCACTGTTTACTAAAGAGTTTCATCTAGAACTAAGAAAGATAATGTAAGATGCCGAGTTAAAGTTACTTTGCTTCATAAATTGACCTGGTGTCTCTTACAGCGAGAGTATTTGCTTATCTTATAACTGAGTGATCACAGCCCACCTATTACATCATGTCAAGTTTTGTTATAGCACCTGTGAGGAGCAGAGTGCCAGCTCGACACACCCATGAGCCTATTAATCTCCTTTGGTCCATAGATAACATTTCAGCCATGCTTCCCTACCCAACGCCCTCTGATAAATACAAAAATGCAGTTTAAGCCTCAAACGTTCTTATCTTGGTAACAGCTGCTCCCCTCCTTACAGATGGCATTTTTGTTGGCTGAATTTTTACATCCTTTGTTTTAAAGTGGTGAAAAACTTTTCACGGATGACTAAAACTGGCTGCTCTCCCAGCATAGAGTTACGCTAGAGCATTAAGGTATGTTGCAGTGAATGTAGTTCATATGCTAATAATGGCTATATTGGCCATTTATTGTTCTGTTCCATCACTGTGTCTGTAGCTGCATAGGCCTGACACATAAAAGCAGTGAGGTGTATTGTGTAAGAAGTACACAACACACTAATCTCAGATAATGATGAAATGACTGGTAATAAATATGCAGGGAAATCCCGGATGTGGTGATGTGAGTTAAATTATTAAACGTAACAGCCTAGAAGACATTATAACAAAACTGTCACTTTTTATTTTAAGAACGTATGTGTTATTATTTGACAAAATGTTCTCGAAAATAAAACTTCACACAGGCACAGATGAATTTATCAGTATCATTATCAACTACAGCTTGATCACATGACAAACATTTTACTGATAGATTATCAGATCTCCAGAATAAGCCCTTTGACCAATGAATTCCCATTGTTTTTTCAGTAGTTTTTGACTACAGGTTAAGAATTTATGACATTAAGAGATTGCGCCACAAAGAGACATTTCTAGCTGATGCTAAATTTGAAAGCTGTTAAAACACGCTTCCACGTTTTACATCACCTCATTGCAGTTAACTTCGCTTTCTATTGCCCTGCATAATGCTGCCCCCTACTGGTGTTTAAAGCAATATTATTTCAGAGTTTAATATTTCTTCTATTGAGCTCGTTTGCTACATCAAAACAACAATGTAAACATACAATTAAATGAAATTATTTTTTCCCACTCAAAAACTAAATTCAGCTAAATAAAAAATATTTGCAAGGATGAATGAAAAATAATCACATCATCAATAAATTAATCACAGCAGTATACTTAAATTCCCATACAATATTTTTAGAAATTATTGCATAATTCTTAAAAAACAGCAGGACTTCTTATGTCAGATCCACATTATACTTCATTCTACGTTCATTTCCTGACTATCTGTCTGTCTCCTTAAAACCCAAAAAACAAGGCACTCCGTTTGTCTTTATTTGCACAGTATCACAAAATCTACTTTCTTTACCCATCATAACACATAATCTGAATTTAAAAACTCAGTTTCCTTAGTAAACATGTTTGGCCTAAAACTAATCTTATCTGTTACATATTATCACAATACAATGTGCAATAATCAATCAGTCAATAGTAATAGTAATAACAGTATTCGCCAACTGGTAGATTTAAGTCAGATACTCTCCTTCGTGTTTCATGTTCATTGCGAATATAGATGAGTTCATAGATGGTGCATAATTTACTGTACTGTAGTTGCAGTAGAGGGCTAGTAAACAAAATACATTGAAATCAAAGCTTAAAAGAGATGGTCAAACATTTGCCATTCCCAACGTTTGTGTCCATCCCATTTGATAACAATGGCACACAAAAATACATTAATTATTCCCCTTCTAATTCTGAGTTCAATTCAATGTCTGTCATCAAATGTCATCAAATAGAGAGACAGCTGTTGTGCTCTATTAAGCATAAGGTCTAGCTCTGTGGATTTCTGGCACAACTGTATTTAATGGTATTGAATAGGCAGCACTGAAATTCTGCAGTCCAACCACTAGACACTTCCAGCTGTAGCGAAGAGCTTTACCCACATTCTGTGAAAAACAAAAACAAACCGAATGACAATCACACACAAAAATGAGTATATTATAATAAAAAATATTTTAGATAAATTTATGGCTTTACATGTAGACATTTTAGGCTGAAATTGAACTTTTGTCATATTCAGCTAAAGTTGATTATTTATAAATGATGCATGTTCCACTAAAGATTCGTTTGTGCGTGACCACAGGTGAGAACACGATCACTGATTTTTGTATGAACCGACTAGTATCACATTTGTTATATTTATCATAAAATTATACTTTTTCCCATTTTTTATTTTAAATAACTGGGTTACTTATAGCATGACCTACAGCACTGTTTTTGTACAATCCTCTATGAACAACGCATTATCAGCTAAACAAACTTCTGGAAAAGTTTTGACAATATCCACATACTTTTCTCAACTTCTTATATTTGTCTTGCTTTATCCTGGCATTGTCTTCTCGTGGCTTGTCAGAAACTTTATCCTCAACCAGAGGTTCGTATTTCTCCGGAAGAAAAGCGATGTGCACTTGTTTTGCGGATTTTTCTTTCTTTTTCAAACACTTCGGTAAGTCCAACAGGTGCGGCTCGTCTTGAGTACTAATGTTTTCCGTAGTTTGTTGATCATCGTCAACTTCGTCGATTTTAGATTTGTCCTCCTTTTTATGTTTTGATTTCCGTCTGAATTTAACACGCTTTCGAGTCATGTTGTTCACTTACAAAACACATCTGTCATCAGACTTCTGCGGAACGCGTCAGACTCAGGTGCGAAGTTTACGAACTTCGACCGGAGTATCTCGGCGCATGCGCAGTTTCTGGTATTTACCTGTATAATTTAATAATCTGACATTTTCATTACGTTAATGTCCAAAAGTTTTTGTTTATCATTTTGACATTTGAAAAATAAGTCTAAAACATCTCAAAATGTTTGTACAATTTTTGAAGTTGTAAAATGCTTTATAAATTTCTATTAATCTGCATCTGAAGCGTTAAGTTTACAATGTTGCAAGTTACTATTACGTTAATATGATCAGCACAGTTAATATAGCTATTAATAACCATGATTATCCAATCCTTTATGGATTAATTCATCGGATGGATTAGTTATGGATTCGTTCATTGATTAATTCAGTTTGCATTATAGATTTTGGAAATCAATCCACAGATATACATGGCAGATTTCTTGTTCTGGTGATTTTCAGTCTGTTTTGAATGAAGATGGCTGGTTTTTACCACTTTCAGTTTATAAAAATAAAAATATACTTTTACTCCATTATAGTAGAATAGTAATAATTATGTCTAAAACTATTTGGAAATGCTGTGATTAGTTACATTTACATTTATGCATTTGGCGGACACTTTAATCCAAAATTATACAATTTTTTTGTCAGTACTTGCATTTTCTGGGAATCAATCCCACAACCCTTTGCACTGCAGGAATACTAGTTATTTCATTGAATGTGTTCAATGAATTTTTCCAATAGGGGGCAGTATGGAATCTCCTCAAAAGTGAAACAAACATTGTCTTTGTAAACGTCTTTGTAAACGTAAGATTCAGTATCTAAGGTGTGAAATTCTTAGTTTTACATTGTATTTTACAGTAAGATTTAGAGACATTTTGGTATGAACAGATCAAATAACTTAATCAATAAACTGTGAACAGACACCCTTGAGAAAAGATGATGTTTTTGCCACAATGAGCAAAGGTCAACGCACTGGCCCGGTCAGGAAAGAGTCAACAGAGGGTCAGCCTCTTACATAAGTTGGTGTCTGATGTGTATAATGAAATGACCATGAAGATCCTCAACTTAAATATAATGAAATGGAAGTCATTCAGTGAATGGCCAAACATGGCATATATGTTTTATCTATATAGTCTACTTTATAAACACTTTTATTATGTTTGTATTCTTTTTAGTTGTTTACTTTTTCGAAACAACTATTTTGTCATTTTATAATTTATTTAGTAGTTAATTAATGTTTAACTAAGTGTTAAATGATATAAAATTGCAATAAATGAAACCATAAACTCTACTTTGTGTTGCAGAAATAGCTTCCTTAAATAAAATAGCTCCAGCTAGCAATAAAACAAGTGCTTACAGCATTTACCCAACAGAGGGCAATATCATCATGACAACAAACCACTGCATAGTTTGGATTTTAGCGTCTCATAAGATTTGAAAAGGTTAACCTGCTATGCTGCTTCTCTCCATTTAGTGCATAGACCACACCAATCTAATATAGTAAATTACATTCCCGCCATATACTGCCCCTGGTTACCTGGTGGGGAACAGTTCCCTCCTGCCGTTATTTCATATAACCTCATCAAAAGACCTCCAAAACAAATGTTGCTAAGCAGAGAGACTGCCACCTGTTTGGAATCTGGGGCTGTGCTGTGTTCAAGTGAATGCTGCTTTTCCCACCGCAGTCTTTCTGTTGGGGTCAGAGGTCATCAGCATTGGGGGTGTAGGGTTGTGAGTCTAGGATGTAGGCCTTGTCTACCACTTAAATTGAAGGGTTTTTTTTGTTGGGTACCTGGATGAACTTAACCTGTTATGACACAATGTTGTTTTGTTCAAGAACTCAGTATTGTTTGTGCGGTTTATCTCAAACTTTGATAGAATGTTACCATGTTTATCTTTTTTATATTAAAAATCCACCTGCTTAGAAATAAACTAACAGTTTAATTCTGCTACTACTACTAAACCCTAAACTGTGTAAATTATTGTTAGTGTTGCTTTTTACAACCTACACTGCTGAGGTGGGTTGTAAAACAGAACATTTTCGTAAACATTTATTTTCGTATGAATTTATTGTGTTAATCAAATGTTGATCACCTTGACCACCCCATTTAAAACATTTAAAAATTAAAAACAATTATTTAGTAACAAATATAAAAAATACATTTATAATACATACATATATATATATATATATATAAATACATAAATAATAAATATAGGCTTAACAGGTTGTGTGTCTGTCACAATTGTAGGTTGTCCTATATGCTGTCCCATTTTGCACAATCTTTGGTATATACTTTGTATGATAGTAAAAATACTTTGTATGATGAAAAATTCTTTGTAGTGATTCCACCCCTGTAGCTAATTTCCAGTTGGTTAAACTTTGTGTACAATACTTCACAGTCTCCCCCTACATTGTGAATTTATTTGAAAAATGTATATTTTTCACAGTTGGAGTCACTCAAAATGAATCAAAACCTGAATGTATTGTGATGTTTAGACTCTTAAATGTCTTGTCTCTCATCATATATCAATATCTGTGTTGTTTCTTAGGGAACTACTGTTAATACTGCCAGTACGCCAGCACTAGTACACCCTAGACACATGCACACATCAGTTTCTCCATCTAAATCTCCTGCAGCTAATGGATAACATATCTGCTTTTGATCACTGATACAGAAATCCCCTTTTGCCTGTCTGTCTCTCTCTCTCTCTCTCTGTCTGTTTCTCTCCCTTTTTTTAGTATTGAGAGACTTCAAATGTATTAACTGAAAAAGTAAAGCAAATCAAGTATTTGTTTAAATAGTTCGTGGTGTGCTTGGTTAAGAAAGACTTCTTAAATTTCTGCTGGCCTTTGCTCATTCACCTGTTAGAGGTTTAACATAATGCTCCAAAATGAATGCTAGTTTTTATTTAGCTATGGATACTTGGAAAAAAACGAATCATCTGTTGTTTTCAAACAGATTCTTTAAATGTGCTTTTGTGTTAAGCAGTTTATATACATTAATAAATGTTTAAAAGTTGTTTTTGTATAGACAAAAGACACTCAGCTAATGGTCAATACTGTGAATGAATGCTGGCATTTTGGTGGAAGGTTGCCATTCATTTAAACTGGCACATTCTCAGCATGTAAAGATGAGCTTGAGAATGTAGAGAATCAGCCTTCCATTTGTGACCCCCGACATTTTTTTAGTGTGTGATCACCCAGACATAACATATTGCTTTTCCTAACAGACAGTGGAAAGTGGAAAATTCAGTGAGGATTCATTCTTTAAAAGCTTGTCCATGGATTTGACCCCTGCTCAAGAGAAACCAGATTTTTTAAACAAAAAACTATGATCACAGCAACAGTAAACACCAACCAGTTCTGGGGATGGTGTACACAATGTTTTCGTAAAGACTAGCCACCTGCTATTGTTAACTGGTGATGGAGGATTAAATATTGCTCTTGCATATCTGCTGAGCTAGGAGCTAGAGGTGCTAGAAATTGACCTGTGGGGGATGCAGGAGGTTGATATATATATATATATATATATATAGATAGATAGATAGATTTTTTAAATAAAGTGTAAATTATGTAATGCAATTAAAATTAATTTAACAAATAAATAAACAAATTATAATTTGTTTTTAACAAAGCAGGAGGGCAAATTTTGCAATTTTGGTCTTTCAATCCTTAACATTTTACTTACCATCTCTTGTGTTCCAAAAAATGGTTATATTGGTTATACGTTAATAAATAATGTCAGGACATTTTTCATTCCTAATACACTAATACAATTTAGTAAAGGTTTATGCTTAAAATGAGACTGTTAAAAAACAAACAATTTAAGATATACTATATTATCTTACAACAAGTCTTAACATCTTACACAATTTTGCTTCTCCAGTATCCGATGTTGAGGATTTTGTTTTTTCTTTTCTTTTTTTTTAAATAAATTGGAACAGCAGTGACAGATATACAAAGTTATTAGGCCGAATAAAGCAGGAGATTTGTGAGGTGCACAAGAGCACAGATGTTACTTAAACAAGTCATATTCCATAACAACATCTCTAACTGTCAAATAGCCCCGAATGGCTGCCAGCACTAAGTAATCTCATTTCTAGGAGTAAAAAGACTACAAATGAAAACAAAATGTCAATGATTTAAAGGGTGTGTAAAAGGCAATAAAACACTTGTTGCTCTACACAGCCCCACTATCCAGGACTGCTGCAGCTGGCTACACTGATAAAAATCACATGGACGGATGATTTCATGCTCCTTACTTCTTCTGGCTCTCACTTGACCTTACAGATCAAAAGCTGAGTTGCTATCTGCTGGCATTCGGGTATCATCAGCACCTCACACCAGAATCATATTAATAAAAAGGTCACTTGTTTTCCTCACCCCCCAGTGAACTTTTCATCCAGAGTGACGGAGTTCAGACCCATTGACCGCCTGTCTAATATAACTGGATTATACAGGTAAAACAGGTGAAAGACTTAAACCTGCCTTTCTGTTTCAGCCAATCAGGTGGCTGGCTTGAAAGTTAAAACAGAAAAGCACTCATCTAATGAATGTAACCTGAGTGACTTTTTTAGGTGGGAAATACCAAGAGTCTTTGGATTTGTGCATTTTCCAATTTGCCTTTATCTGACAATTCCACCAGAGAGTTGAAACGCAACACAGCAATGACAAAAATCTTTCTTGACTCTATAATTTTTTTTCCATCTATCTCCATTTGAGTTTTTATTTAGATTAGGCCTCTTGCAGCAGTGGTGTGGAGGCCCAATGGGCTGTGGACCCCCTCTAAATTATATTTAGTAAAATAAAGAACATTTTAATAAGATAAATTCACAGATTCAGTGTTTGAGATGCTGGACAGAGCATATGTGTGTCCTTTACTGTCTGGAAAGTGTGCACAGTGTTCTGTATATTCTAATGGTCATTGAACACTCTCCAGATATATGCAAAAGTTGGAAGGCTCATGCTGGCAGTTGTGACAGTCTTTCAGTCACATTGCAGCTGTGTGTTTAATTAATGGCAGTTGAATGTGACCCTAAACCAGTTTGCCCAGACGCCCTCATAAAAGAGACCTGATGCTGAGCAGCTATTGCCAGACAATGCGTGTTGCCAATGGTTTCTGTTTGAAATGTCTACAGTAATGAAATCTAGGTGGATGAATTCCTAACAAGTAACATAAAGGCAGGAAATGGTCTAATTGCAGCCCATTGTAGACAATACAGATGAGAGTGTGTATCTATACAGTGAAAAAGATAACGTTGTTATTTAAGACTGGATGCATCTAATGTCTTTTCATGTGCAAAGTTATTAGGGAAAAATTAGAAACAAACAATAATCTGCAAATATAAATCAAACAAATCTAACAAAGTGAATATTATCTGGAATATTATTTTGACACATTATACAATACCTTTAGCTAATACTTTAAGGAATCACAAGTAAAATGAACAATTTTTTTACAGAATTTTTTATTTAACATCCATAAATTTTTAGTTGCTATTTCAAAATGCATTAATCAATAATGTCAACTTTAAACATTGAAAATATGGTAGTATAACATTAACCATGACTGATACATCTTGTAAACCTTTGGTTGTTATTTATGTTAACAACTGCATTAATGTTAACATATTCAAACTTATTACCTTTCAATTCTTAATAGGATAGAGGCACGTGGCTGGCTAGGGAATTACATATATGTTCTCACATGTATGTATTTAGAGCTTGTATAGGGCTATGTAACTTGCCTGATAGATGCCTTTGAGAAAAGGGGAGAAACATGAATTGATGTGATCAGATATGATGGGCCAGGTGCTATACTGCACACCAGGCAACCTCCTCTTCCTTTTGACCCCTGCGTGTATAAATCACAGCTTTTCACAAATACACACATGCACACACACAAACGCACTGTGCAGAACTAGAGGCCTCACAGAAGCAAGACACTAATATAGACTTTTAAATACACAGGGCACTTTGGTTGCATCTGTTTCTAACCAGTTTGGGCACAGATTATATGTGTAGGGGGTTGCATAGTGATTGCACCCCCTTGAGTGCAAAGATGATGTACCTCAACCTGTTGGGTCTATAATGCATGTAAATCACTGTAGCAGGTTTCAAGTTCTCTCTCTAAATCTTGTGATGATTTATGACAAAGCTGGAGCATAAAACAACAGCTGGTCACTGGCTGAGCAACAGGTTACAGATATGGCACACTTATAACACCGGGGTGAATCTTTTTTTGTGTGATACTTAAGTGTGCAGTTGGAATGCTTAAACATTTCCAGGAGCTTGTGTGTCACATATGTGGAAGCTGCTTTAAAAATTGCCTGTGTCAAAATGGTAAAGAGGCCACTGTTCTAGAAAGGATACGTTCTAATAAATATTTTATTTGATGTCATTTTATTTATTTATTTGATGAACTTTTTTTTAACAACAGCAAATCTCTCAGAGCAACTCTGCATGAACATATAGAGTTCATGTAGCTCAACTGGTAGAGCACAGTGCTCTCCAAATCCATGCCCCCTTCAACACATATGAATGCATACATAGTTTGCATTCATAGACAGGCAAGTAGGACATCCTATCATTGCATTCAGACCAAATGCAATAATTGGAAAAACATTTTATGGTCCTGCACCCACTTTACTTAGTGGTGTAAACCAGCATTAAAAAACTGTTTCTGGAAAATATTGCCTACCCCACCTTTAACAGATCATATCAAATTCTCTGAAAGTCATTTGACTTTAAATTTCTTAATTTATTTCTGCAATCAGGTTTTCAGTAGAGGTCAGAGAAAGGTTTATTACCTCATAAGTGTCTGTTTATAAATGACTTAACAAAACCACAATGCTGATGGGTTTTATTTAACCCTGTTTGAATTCTAGGATTATCTGATATACTAGGGAATTGTTTTACTATATAAAGCTCCAGCAAAAAAGATCATTGTAAATCTTGTGATTCATTTTCTTAGATGAAAAAACAGAGAAAATACCAAGAGAAACAGCTGTTTAATGACAAATTTATTAATGATGAGAAGTATTCGTTTTATCATCCACCAAGACATATTCAGGAAATACTTATACATTATAATCTCTCTTTTGTCACAGATCTCTCTACCAATATTTTGATACTTTGTTTTCACAGGTGCACTTAATATTCCCTATTGTCTTCAAATAGCTTGGTGAAAATGTGTTTGACTGTGTGTGGTTAGATGTTACATGTGTTTCCAGTAAAACATCATTATTATTGATTAGACTGATATGCGAGAATGTCAGATCAGAAGCATGGAATTCTCGGAACGCTCATAACAGGCCTAAATAGTATTCATATAAGCAGTGGTCGTTATACCCTAGGTAGGGCCATAAGCATACATTTAAGCAGGTCCAAATAAAATAAATGGGGGTTTGGGTGATCTGTCAGATCTGTCAGTCAAATTTTTTAAAGTATGTCTATTGAAATTGTAATTCATGATATTATTCATTGTAAGAATTGATGTAAGACAAGGATACATCGCACTTACTAAGAATGAGTTACAATGAGTGCATGCTTGTAGGAACTATAGAAAGCTGAACAAATCTGTCTGACATAATAGCAAATCCAAATAATTTTTCAATTTGTATTTGGCTTAATTCGTGGAAAAAGTTTTTAACATCTATTATTCACAGATATTACACTGACCTATGTCGCTTGAGCAAGCCAAAATAACCTAATTAGAAACTATTTGTTTGTAGTTTGTTACCACTCAAAATTTTTCTCTGCAAGCATTTTTGTTGTTACATTTATAAGAAATGGACAAGGTTTTAGACATTAATATCCCAAATAGACTTTAGTCATCTTTCTTTACTCATCATCAAAATTCTTTTAAATAAAGTACAGGTTGGGTTACGCCTTATTTTAAGTACTGAGTAATACTAATTAACAACACATATAGGGTTAGGATCAGGGTTTGCTTTAGGGTTTTGCATGTAATTATGCATAATGTTATTATTATAGTAAGTACAGGCAACAAAGACACTGTAAAGTTAAGTCTAATATGAACATAATATGACTTACACTTTCCAGATTTTCTAGAAACATACACTTACCCCCTTACAGTTTTGAACTGAATACATCAAACATATTTGATTTATGTTTTCATATGGGTTAACTTTAAATGAGAACTCAAAGAACACCTGATTCCTTATGAGAAATCTGTCTAACATGAGAAAACACAGGTATCATGCGATGGTGTAATGTCAGATTGTATGCTCTCTTCTCCAGCTAATCTTGATCTAATAAAAAGATAAATGATTTTAGGAACTTTTTGGCTCTTGGTACTTTTTCTTCTACCGGTTCTGATCAGTTCATTTTCTTTGAATGACTGACTCATAATTTTGTGATAGTGTGTTGAAAGAATACTGAGATTACTACTTAAGCCAGTGCTGGAGCCTTTTGTGCTTTGCTTGGATTTAGTGCTGACATTTTACTGGCTGTTACAGCAACGGCAGAAAATCTGATTCAACATATTTCTGTACGAGTGTGGACAACATCCAGATATTACCATGGTGCTCAAAATGGTTCAAACGGATAGTTTGAAAAGTGCAACTGAGAATGGAAACGTATGGGACTACTTATGCGTATGCCACAGAGGGCAATTAGTTTGTTATTGTACTGTACATCTGTCTTTATACAAACTCATAGCGTGAGACTAGATAAAAGGGCCATTTGTAATGCTGCTTAAAATGTGTTGCTCCGTTATGACCCTCAGGTTTGGGCCCTGCTTAGTGACAATCCAAGACAATCCAGGACTTCTGCTGAAGTTGATCAACTCTGGACACGGGATGTCCATCTGCGATCAGTCAGTTCAGAAATGTAGATTGCTTGCTGCACACACAGTTTACTCCCTGAGTCTGGATACTGTGGGAACTATTACAGTTTTAGACCAATGGGATGTCAGTTTCCATGTGAATGGTCAAGGGTTTGAGTTCCAGTGTCAATTTTTAGCTAAATTAAAAGGAATCGTTTATTTTGTCCTATAGTAAATCTCTGTAATGTTGAGGTATGCCATTATCTCTGTGAATGCCTTGTTTTTGTTTTCTTTTGGCCCCCAGCCCAAACATTAAAGAACATTTTATTTTTGTGTTGTCTCAACTAAGTCCCTCTCAAGAAAAGTACCAATGAAACAAACTATCGAATTGTGGAAAGTGGACCTGACAGCGCAATCTGTTTTATTAACATGTGAATTAATGCAAGATCACACATGACCTGAATTAATGGTAAGTGGGGATATATTTTGTCTAGTAAGAGCTGAGACCACATTATGGGTTAAAACGTCTGCTCAGTAACAACTTAATATATAATACAGTGAAACAAATCTATAAAGTGTTGTACTCTTATTTATTTTACTAAGTAGTACACACATATACAAATACAATTAAGCACTATTAAGTATGCAGAACATGTAATTCTTTTAATTTTCCACTCACAAGCCCATGAACGTTGCATGAATATTTTTCATATGTTTTAATACAGAAGGTGGCGATATACTCTTCCGTTTGTTCGCAGGCTTCAAGACTTCAAAAAGAAGACGCAGTAGGAAGTATTCGCTTCTCTCGGTTTAATTGTTACCTGTTTGGAGATTACCGGTAAATGTCATTATATCATTCTGTAAACATTTGATCAGGTCACAAAAACGCAAGACAAACATATGTCGGTAAGAAAAGCACTCTGATGTCTTTAAAATGTCTCACATTTGAACTTTGTGCAGTCGAGGTTAATTGAATGAATGATGTTGATAGTCCTACATTAAAAGTCCCAGAGGAGATAAATTCCAGTGCTGTGTTATGCATGCTGTCATTAAATGTCAAAGGTTGACACTGTGTGTTGTGTTTAATTATATATATTTTTGTATCCTTATTATTCTCTACTATTTTTTATTGGACTTTTTATTTATTTTATTCTACATTACTTGGTGTTTATCTGAAGTTAGTGATCAACATGTTTATAAATGTATAAAATATATGTATAATCTGTACAGTAAAATACGGAGAAATGTTATTTTAAATATTTGTATAAATATTTTAACAAATATTTGGAGTCACCTCAATTTATGTTTTAAAAAAATTCTAATAAAAAGTTAATGTAATACATTTTATCAACCCCAAAAAATTTTAACTGTAACTAATTTTGTCTAAGTACACTTAAACATGGCTTAAAAGAGACAGCACTCAAATGTAAGCCTTTTCGTACGTGTAAGCCTTTTCGCTTTGAGGCATATAACCTTCCTTCCATAATTAAGATGAAGCACCAAACACACCTGTCTTGAGATGCAACACTAGCCCACGTTGTTCAACTCTTGTTGCCAAAGAATAAGCAAACATAACTAATACCTGTGGACATCATGGACTGGTCCACGGGTGGGTGAGTCACAGCTATCTGATACATTGGACATTGAACACAGTTATGAACACAGTTCAACAGATGTAGGGAATATGAAGAAAGGTTCAATGTGGAATTGGGAATCTTCCTTTTCACACTTGGCCCTGGGTCAGGAAGAAACCCTCAGTGGAAAGTGACTGTATGTGTCCTTGACAGGAGCTTCTATCAGCTTTTTACCTTATGGGAAAGCTGTGTAGCTTGGAAGCAGATGTTGAGCACTAAGAATGCTGTTTAAATTATTATACCTAGTTTGGACAGAAAGACCACATTAGATCTTGAGCGTTCCCATTGCTCAGTGGTTAGAGCATGGCATTAACAACGCCAAGGTCATAGGTTCGATCCCAGGGATTGCACATACTCGGAAACAATGTATAGTATAATGCAATTTAAGTCGCTTTGGATAAAAGCATCTGCCAAATGCATACATGGAAATATAGTGTCATAAATGTTACAATATTATTATTTGTATTTTTTTAGTAACTCGCCTTTTAATGTCATAGTGCCAAGGCACTTTTAATTATTAATTTAATTATATTGAAGTATGTTATATTGTGTTCACACAAAAATGAAAGTTCTGTTATCATTTACTCATTTACACGTCAAACAAATTCATAGCTTTATAAATTCATAAAATTTATGAATTCTTTATGAATTCAACAGCCCAAATTAAAACTTATTCTTATAAGCTGGCATTGCAAATTGCAAAGGTAAGGAGCCCCCGTTTTGAACACTGATTTGTTATGTACTTGCTCAGTAACTGATTTTTTATTATTTTTAACCCCAAAAAGTTATGGATTGCAGCTTTAAGGAAATAACGATTCGCATTTCAGTCTGTTTATAACTCAAAGCTATTGTTACACTTTAGAATAACAGTCAAAAACGTCACTTTGTTCTAATGTATGATACTTTTGAAGTACATTAAGTACTTGGTTTGCTGAGGTGAACTATTGGGGGAGAAATGGAGCCCCCAACTGCAGATGTCCAAGAGAGAGAGTATGGTCAAACTGATGACCTTATAGAGGGTTGCTCTCAGTAGTCACTTTTCACCAGGCTCTGAATGTCAGTGAGCATTGCGCTCAATAGACTCTTTATGGGCAATGGAGAGCCTGTACGCCGAGGCTGTTATTGTAGAGCCTGTGCCCTTTTCTCTAGAGATAACGGCAATAATCTCTACAGTCTGGCCAGAGGCTCCCTTGGCTCTTGTATTCGCTAGGTCTTGCACAGGTGCTGCTGTTTAAATGGGCTATTTTGTAAGAATGAGGAATGGTGTCATATTGACAAGCACTGTGGCTGAGCATATTAAAGGGAGCCAAACAGAAAATATTTCTCTCAACAATGGTAGCTTTTATCTTTGTTTTTATTCTGTGATTTTCAGTCTTATCAGTCAAAATTGATTCTTGTTTTGTAATGTTATTTAGGCAGATTTCTTCAAAAATTAAATAAATAAATCTATCAGAAAAAGAATATGCTTAAACAAATCAAGCTAGTCTAAGTGTTTGGTTATTTTTTAACAAATATACATCTTTTGTTATGCCACTCTCCTACTGGGTAGAAATTGTGAGTGGGGGACTTATAAATATTGTTGTGGACAATGGGGGCCCTTGAAGTTAGAACGGTTGAGATCCACTGCACTAAAGTCAGGTTAGAAACAGGCACATTGACGTTTATGTGCGAAACCATAAATGCCAGTCACCTAAGTTCAAAGTGTATGCTAACCGTGTTAACTGACCGTTCCACTGGATGGCAGCAGGTCTGTTGTGATACAGTTGGTTTTGAATGTTACCTACTGGTCATGAAGTGTCTTATGTGGTGATCTATATTCAAAGCTTTACAATGGAAGAATTAAAAGCTTGCTATTGGTCAACACTAAAAATAATTAATTCTCATAAATTGTCTAACAATAATAGGTTTTCTCCTTATTTCAAAGGAAGTATCTACTTATTGATAACACCTGTTTTAAAAGGAAGTTTAAAACTTTAAAAGTTAATCTTAATTTATTTTAATATTTATAATAATATTACACATTATCATGCTGTATTTCAAAGTTAAGTAGTTTTAGGAAAAGCGGTTAAGCTCTTTATTGTTTAAAAGTTATGATCACTCACAGAGCTGTGAAGCTCAGAGATGTTCAGTGGGTCAGGGATGGAGCTCCAGATGGTTCTGATTTATAGGAACCTGCTGTGCAAAGCACTCGGCTTGTTCCGGCAGCTGCATCCAATAGCCCACAGTATCAAATTGTTTGATAATTCATAATAATCTTATAAAGATTTCCTTTTCCTTTGCCATCCTTTGACAGCATCACCAAGCCGTTTTCCTCTTTTCTTTCTTTATGTAAAAGACTGGAGGCACTGGCTTTTACTCTTAAGTTATGTTCTTAATAACAAACAAGTCTGTTTTTTATTTCCCCAAATGTTTCCAAGGAGGTTTTTTTAGTGCATAGAAACTAATATTCATGTCAGTTTTAATGGATTGTGCAAGTAACAGCCTCACTCCACCCAACTTTCCTGACCACCTCACAACTATATAAAATTCAGTGAAAGTTTTACAATAATGATTCTCTTGCTAGCATTTGATGTGCAGGTGGATCAGAGGTCACGATGGGTTTGCTAAGGAAGGCTATTATTTTCTCTATTAGTTTCATGCATTGCTGAGATTTGAGGCGTAATGCTTCTAGGAATGTTTCCTGGAGGTTGTATTTGATTGTCGATCCAGTGCTGTAAACCGCAGACATTTTCACATTTACATTTATTCATTTAGCACATGCTTTTATCCAAAGTGACTATTTTCCTCTGAACTGCAGCACAAACCCATTGGAGATTTGGTGGATGACTTGATTTGGTTTAACTTTGGTTATGAAAACCTAATGTTTCTCCATCTTAAATTGTTAGATGTAAATGGTTACATCAAAACTTTTCGAGTTGGAATAACAAAAGTTCTGCAAAAGTTCTCAATTCTATGATTTTGATTCAAATTTATTTTAATACATAAATGTATTATCTTGACACAGCTGTTGAAGGTGGAACAGCAGGTTGATGTTTATGCTTATGCATTTGACAGACAGTTTTATCAAATGCAACTTTTAAGCTATACATTATCAGTATGTGTTATCTGGGATTCAAACCCATAACCTCCAGGTTGCTAGTGTCATCCAGCAGCGCTGTAATGTCAATGTCATTGAAGTCTGTTTCATTCTGAAAGTGAATCCATACAGAGCTTTTGTTTATTTGTAATTTGTATTGTATAAAAAGTACTGCCTTTATAACCCTCAGTCATATGGTATATTATTCACTTAACCAATTGAATTTAAACTGCCTGTTATATTAAAAATACCTGTTGTCATATTCCCTATTGATTCGTAAACTGTTCTTCAGGCATTCAGGCTCTTCCAGCTCCTGAAGTAGACAACTCCCCTACTGCCTTTTATCTGGGATTACAATACCTCTTGAATAGATCAGAACTAACCCTGGGAGAGTCATCTGTCAGGAGATCTGGCTATAGTCACCCTTGTGTCTGTGTTTGCCAGAGTCAATAAGCATTTTCACTTGTTCATCTCCCTCTGCAGACTGGATCAGCTTTATGGCATGTTAAGAGCTAATAAGTTAAAGACAACTTCACACACTGTCTGCATGAACGAATTCCAGCACACGCTAATGCATTCCTTACGGTCAGCGTTATTCTGTGAAACTGGTGCCTTTTCCAGTTTGGTCATTTTTAAAATAACATTTTATACACTTTTAAACATACTATCAGACAAACTATGTGTTTGTATATTAATAAATTGTGCCATTATAAGATAAATATATTTTAATATTTTGTGAGAATTATGCTTTAGGAAATAACAGGGTCGCAAGCTGAATGTAATGCAAATAGGTATTAGAAAGAAAATATAATTTCAATATTTCTACACATTTCTGTTATCACTTGTCTACTCTGCAAAATCATAACATTTCAGAGAAATGGAAATGCAAAACAACTTTGCATTATGTTTTTAAATGGTTTATTACTTTAAAAGGAAAAAATGTGATGACAACAGGGTTGACAAACCTTGACATCTGCAAGTGTTACTTAATAGCTCTTTGTGTCTGCATTTTTATTTATATCATTGTGTATTATTATATATCCACAGACATTGTCTATTGAACCTGATATACCAAGATGGGTGGTTTAGTGCAGTGTTCACAGACTGTAAACCATGTTTAACCATAACGGCTATCAAAAGCAACTCTTTAGTCATACAAGAGATTTGACTAGATATTTTATTCTATGAAATCCACTAGGGTCCCACATCACGGCTGGTGTTTGTCCATTGATTTAGTGGCTTCCCTCGTGTGTTTGTGAGTCAGGGGTGGATGGTGAGCAGGCAGGATTATGTGCGTAACAAAGGGAGTATGTCTTGCACCTGCAGGGCTACGTCAGTGGTGTGGTAGTCTTGGGGTCAGAGACAGCAGGCAGGGTATCTGTTTAATGTTCTGGTGAGCAGCCCTAAATTTATGAATTTAGGGAGACAGGGAAATGATAATGTGTGGGAGAGGAGAGGATAGCTCATGCTTCTGTCCTCTTTCTTCAGTAGGAATGTCTACTTTACATTCTTTCTCCACACACAGAAGCAAACAGTTTTACTTCTAAATCACTATTAGGAAGGTGATGTGCATATAGAGATCAACACACAACAGGGAGAGAATGTTCCTGGTGTATTAAACCTACAAATACAGTGTCATATAGTCATAGGTGGGGCTGTGTCTCATTTGAATGTAATGACAACACCACATATTAACTTGGCATGATGCAACGGGAGATAAATCCTGCTTATTCCAAAGGAATAATTCACACAAAAATGAATTTTGGTCACAAACACATATGCTGCTGTTTATTTGGACAAAAGACATTTTATATAGCTGACTATATAGCTATATACAAGACTTCATATAGATATTTTCTATACAACATTTGGTTTACAGGGTCCATGGCTGTCAAGCATCAAAAGAGCACAACTCCGCCCCACAATTTAATGTCTCCGAATTTTTTTCAACATATGTACCTTAAGCATGGACGAACAGATTGTCGCTGCTTTTCCTGCCTAGAACAAGGTGTGTAATTATTGACATCTGTTGGATCAAAAGTGGAGCAGCACTTAAGCTGTTAAACACTTGTTGCCTCTTCCACCTTCCCAGATTCTGTAGATAAAATCTGTCAATGGGCCCATGTGCGACAGTGAATTCTTTGATTCCATCGCTGGGTTTAGCGGCAACACAGCCAGTGGCTTTATTGTGGCGGCTGGTTGGAAACAACCTGCCATTCCCAATCGTAATGGCACAAAGCAGCTGGGACTTTGAGCATGTCAAGTCCCATCTGAAAGAGATTTGAAAACTCTAAGCATGAATGAAAACATACAAATGGATTTAATCAGTTTGAAGAGCGTACGCAAGGGCTGCTGTTGGCCCTCATCGCTCATTGCCTGCCCTGCGCAGGCCTATCAGTGCAGCATATCACAGTGTACACTGCTCCAGCTGTGAGAACAGGCCAGAGTGGTGCTTTATTGCTGGATGCATTATGTCTGGTTTAGATGTGTTACGTGGTGTATGGGATCAGTTAGGGCTTTGAGTAAGGTAGTATATTAGTGATGTTAATGATCAAATAAACAGTATGCCTAGACAACCCTTCACTGTCACTTTAGTTTTACACTTGCCCCACCCAATGCATATTTGTTTATTAAATATTACGGCTAATTTGATCAGTCTTTCAGCTAACTGTTGATAGTTACTCAGCTGCAAAATGTACATTCCTAGTAATTTGAATTAATGAGTATGTTACTGAAGCCATGGCTATGTTACCTTTAGCATGTTAGTTTGAATGAGAAAAGATTAATGTTTACTGCACATCTAACCTGCTTCAGACTTTTGGTCACATGACTTCCAAAATAAGCATATTAACTTGATTCTTTAACATTTGGCTGTAAAAACAACATATGTAAAAGGAGCGCATTATACTTTTGTTAGCTCACTCTAAAGGTACACACGGCATCGCAGTAAATGTATCAGTACGTGAGGCTGTGGTCTGTCGATACTCACTTTAATCGAGAGGGTAAGTTGGCTTTGACCACACAGAGTGTCCATTGTTCCGCTGTGGAGGCAGCTGGGTATCTGAGATGCCATTTATCTCCTTATCTCCCCTCACTTGCAGTTAACCTCATCTGTGAAGAGCAACAGAGCTACTTCAGCAGACAGAAAACAGAGCTCAGCTTTTGTTTAAAGCAGGATTAAAGAAAACAGTCCTCCAGCACCTGATCGAGTTTGTGTGGTGCAGTTTCTGAGGGTTTTATGACTTACACAGCCCCACACATTATGTGGTGTAAATGTCCTATTTACCGAATACGTTTTAAGAAAAGTTTGAAGACATACGATGCTGATAAATGCACACCTGTGATCACACATTATATAATAATGTGCGTGTTCTGTATTGCATTGCTACATACATTGTTTGGCCACTCTGGACAGCCTTCAGTTAGCATAATAAACTGTATTACTTAGTAAAAAAAATGCTTTTCAGCTAATTAAAAACTTAATTTAACTCTTGAATTGTTGATTACTGATGTCTTTTATCATAGTCTTGTAATTTAACTCTTGAATTGTTGATTACTCTTGTCTTTTATCATAGTCTTGTAATTTAACTCTTGAATTGTTGATTACTCTTGTCTTTTATCATAGCTTTGTAATTTAACTCTTGAATTGTTGATTACTGTTGTCTTTTATCATAGTTTTGTGAAAGCAAACTAACTTAAGTCTGCTTTCTGTTGTGCTAAAGAACACTAGAATCACAGTACTGCATTGGCTCATGAGATTATTGCTTTAACAGACCAACTGTAGAAGCCCTTCTGCGTGTTTGCTCTCCTCAGTGACTGGCCATGATGTTCTCATGGAGTCAGTAGATGGCAGCAAACAATTAAGTGACTTCAGTTATGCTGAGATAATTATCTGTCATGCTCTGCTTACACTGTATGCTTTGCAGCTACTCCTTTGAAATGGTTAAGATGCCATTGCCCTTTATTTTACAGTTAAGAAGCTCTTTACACTAGGCATACTAGGGGCTGTGTGCAAAAGCCGAGTGATATATCCAGAGCGTCAGTATACAGAAGCAGGAAGGCAACATGAAAAGTTCCAATATTTGCATTACATCCTGTCTGTTGAGAAGCCTTCACCTGGTTCATTTTTGGTAGCTTGAATGCATCCATTGCTGCCTATGATATCTCACAATCCTGTGCATGCAGTTCATTAATTGGTGGAGAAGAAAAGTACATGCATTTTGTTTTATTCATTGTTTTTTAACTTGTTTTTTAAACTTAGACATGATGTTATGTTTTGGAAACCTGTACCTTCATTCACAAATGCTGACTTTAAAATCAGTGACTGCCAGGTGTCTCGGTTTTGGGCACATATTTAGGCCATAATTTGGACCTGAAAGATTTTTTGGTTTATAGTGTCTGTCAGATTGTCCTGGATGTTCCTCTTGGAATCTATTCATAGAGTACAGTGAGGTGGAATGCGTTCCGAACTGGCAAACCAAGCCAAGTAGCCTTTCCCTCCTCTCCCTGAACCGGTGTATGAAAGTCCAGTATGTTCATCCATAAAGCAGTGTGGACGTTTTTATTGAGCTTGCTATGTGGGAAAGACATTACCAAGCCCTCACCTGTAGTAAACATGCAGATGGCTGTGATCTCCACAAGCAGCACCTCTGCAGCTTGCTTGATGGATAGGACGGTCCAGGTGGACACAGATCTCATCAGGTGTGCTGTCAGGACCAACAGACCACGAGAACCATGAACTACTCAGTATATCCTTTGGTGGAGCTGTTAACCTTCAGAAATGATGAAATGAACCAAATCACTAAATCTTTCAGTAGATCCTTCCCAAAGAACCTCTTAAATGTGATGATTTGTGATGCAATACCTTCAGTCCCTGCACCGTCCTGAGGCTAGTCCAAAAGGCATTAATGTTTTTACAAAGCAAGGCATCAAAAATATTTTTATTGTGAACACATGGAATGCTTTTACTGGATCACAGTCGTAAAGTATTCAGGGACAAGCAGCTGATCTCTGGCTAACGCAGCAGACGATGACATTCATTGCTGGTCACATCATGTCGCGCAATCACGGGCCGGATGATTGAAAGTCAAAACTCTGCAGTGAAATCAAATGTGCCAAAAGATGACAACAAGCAGCAGGCTTTAGCCAAGGCAGCACAGATGAAAGAGAAGCCGCAATTAAAAGTTCTATTTCCTTTCCCCAAACTAGCCATTTGAGTGACATTCTTGATTAGCATCAATGGTCTCGAGCAGGGCGGTATCAAATGTGCGGGGCTTTTATTTCCCGGCCCATTGTCTTGTTCATCTCAGTAAACCATCCCTCATCATGTTCTGCCATTTGGTTCACAGATGCCCCTTTCCAAGGAAATGGCTTGCATTACTGCCCATTGCTGAGGATGTCGTGTATGAAACCGTAACTAATGAAAGACTGCTAAAGAGAGCTTTTACTTTATATCTTAGTGACTTACTTGAAGTAAGTTCAGTTTAACTGTTTTAAGTGCTTTAAAGTTTATTATGTTTGTATATTTTTTGTATGAGCTATGTGAGATAAATACATACTGTGATGAGCTATGTTTGGTTTAATTGTGCAAATAAAGTATGTCAAGTATGTGAGTGCAAATAAATGACTTACAGGAAATCAAAATTATATTTAATAGTGTTGATATTGTGCAGTTTAAACCGTCAACATATTCAAATTTCAAAGGTCAAAGGTCTAGCTAATTGTACAGTCTGTGATCTTCCACGTGATATTTTCAATAACACTATGATATCACTTACTTGGGTATCATACAGTATGTAGTTTTCGTTTCTTCTTCTGATGATTCTTCAAACAACTTCAGGTTTTCAAATCCAGCTTCCTCCTCCAAACAGTCACTGTGGCCTTTCTTGTGTGTGTGCTCTGAATGCTGCCCATTGATGTACAACTGTTCAAAAAGCACCTGGTCAGCCAAGGGTCAGAAGCTGCTTTGGTTGTTCTGAATCCACAGAACGCTTGTTTCGTCTAGGGAAACATCCAGTTCAGTAGTGCCCCAGAGAGACTTAGAGTTCTTTGATAAGATCTTAAATTCCCTCCCCAAACACTTCAGTTACTTTATAAAGCTGGTTGTATTTAACAGCATATATTAAGTGATATTAAATCCCTGTGTCTCGGAAACATAAACAGAGCAGAGAAAGAAGTGGCGGAGTAAACATGGTAAAATGCTGTGGTGGAGCTGTTCGTGTGGTTGGCGATTTGTGATTGACGCTCTTTAATTATGGTAAATATATTTTATAATGCAAACATTTTAGAACTCAGTCAATTGGACAATGTCAATAACACTGTGCTGGGTCAAACTGTCATTCAAACCTTCATCTCATTTATGTTGTCAGAGCTACTGCTCAAAATATACTTTTTCTTCTCTGATATGACGAAATTACACACTAGTTATCAGCAGACAATTAAGGCAGGCATACACTGGAATTTCCCATATTCTTCACTTAACCATTGCGTTTTAAACAAATGTAGTCCAATACCATTAAATGTTGGGACTTAATGTAACAGTTGTTTGTTGTTGTAGATGCCAGATGTTCTGTGTGATCTAATAACATCTGTTTTCCAGTTTAAATTAAAGATGGACTTTACATGTAATTAGTTGGGTTTTGGCTACCTTTGACCCTAGAGACTACTGGTGCTGTTTCATCATCATCTAATTGCTGAGGTGCATCATACTTCCATAATTATACATGTTTTGGATGTGATCAGCATGTTTCTGCATTCCCAATGCATCTAAGCTTACTTACAGTACACAAGCAGAAGGAAAGGCCCTATGTGTCCAAACTTTTAATCAGTAACACCATTGTTGTGGTTCCTTTTGTCATTAATATCCAGGAACCTGATCCCTAGATAAAACATGTACCACACGTTTATTGCACATTTTTGAGAGGGGAAGGAATCACTTAACAGCATATTACTCCCTATATATCTCTATGCTTTGCTCACAAAATTGGTATTTTGTATTGAGCATTCACTTGTTGTATTTGTGTTTGCCATATGTTGCTTCTTTGGGCCTATTAATCAAAGGTTGCTCTTATTTTGTTCATTGTTCCATATACTTTCTTTGGATTAATCTCAGATTTCCTTATGAGGATCATAAACTGTATTACTGTAATCTTGTAGTTATATGAAATCAAAGTTAGCCCTTTTTGCTTTTCCTTATACACAATCCTGGTCTCATTGTGTATGATTCATCAGTTCACACACCCCCTTCATCTTTTTTGCCCCTAACTTAAAATGTCGAATTTTTCCTGATGTCACCTAGGTTTCTTGGCCTTTTGGATGATGTTAACCAATAGCCAAAGAACTATTAAGCATTGTTTGATCCTGCTGTTGTTGATCCTGGCTGTAAAATGTGTTCTGATTGATACTGAATTTTCTGTGTGATTAATATGTTCAAATAGTTTACTTTCATAGTAAATAGTTACCAAATAAAGGCATTCCTGTGTTTTTAAATAGCCTCCTTTTTAAAGGAAACAGAAAAGGAGACACAACGCATAGTAATTCATTTTTAGTTTGTATTGTACAGACTGAATGTGTTTCTCTTTATCGTTTAATCTCCTCAGAAATGGGTGAATGTGTGTTTAACATGTAGGATAGTGTTAAATGTTCATGAGGTAATCCTGAGAGGCCATTGGGTGAACGAACTTTACAGTGTTTTTGGTGTTCGGACCGTGAGCTCACAGTGGACCTCTGTGCTGGTAGATAAACATGTAGGCCCCTTTGTAGGCAAACGTGAGTGGGAACCTTCAGAAAAATATCCAGTTCAGATTTGGAAAATGGGAAATGAGGGGTAAGAAGTGGTTGGGGAGAACTAAATATGTGTGCGTACACAGGTCACTGACTTCACAGCACAGTGTCTGATCTCTCACTCAGAATCATGAATGAAAATAGCCCTGGATTGACTGCCTGTCAGTATATTTGGCTTTTAAGCAAATATTATTGGTTAAATAGTTTTTCTTTCTTTGAAGTGATGTGTGCAGTAGATTTTCAGAGCAGTTCAGGTTCTGCTCAGTGTTCCAAAGCAAAATGAAACCTCTATTTATAATTAACCTTTCCTAACAAGCAACATAAACGGCATTAATATGTTAACAGTCCCATTGTTTGCAGAAATGATGTGCTTGGTTTATTACTACACATTTTACATAGTATCAGTTTTTAAATTTGTTTGTGAAATCTTCAGAATTAGAATATATTTCTTGATTTGTGTGATGAGATGATCTTACCTCATGTTGTAAACCTTTCTATACTGTTCGTAGCTGCACTGGATTTTAGATTCAATTGTGACCTGTAGGAAATCAAAAAGAAGGAAACTTTGATATGTTGATGCTTGGCAATAAATTTCATTTTGAAATTCTTGGAAACCTAATTTTTAAACTATATTGCACATGCAACATAGAATTCGCAACCTTGCATTTTGTACTCTCAATGTCTCAGGTGTTTAGCGGCCCTGTTTTTACCCTTTCTTATCTTATCATCCTTTTACACCCACTGTATTTTATGCAATGAAAATGATTTAATGTTTTGAACTTTTTGAATGGTTTTCATTGGTTCCTCCTCTCTTCGGTCCTCTCTTAATCTCTCCTGCATGTGTCTGTACCTAAGGTCATATGCTCTCCTTTGGTCTTATTGGTTTCCCTCCATGAGTCGAGTTAGGATGGCTTTCATTGTGGGGTCTTTATAAATAAATATTGTCATCTTGTAATCATCCTCGTGTTATTCCAAACCATGTGTTTTTTTCCATGGAGAAATACAGCAGCATGTCCTGCTCTCTGCCATACAGTAAAAGCGGATGGGGACTAGGGTTGGTAAAGCACCATAAAGGCAAACCATACTACTTGTGTTTCATTTCAACTCCTTTTGTTAAAAGTGTAAAGTGCAAGTGGCGTATTTGTCAATGTATGGTAACCCGTACTTGAAATATGACCTCTGCATTTAACCCATCCAGTGAGCAGTGAACACACACATTGGGCAGTGGGCAGCTGGCACTGCAGCGGAAAGGTGCTTTGCTCAAGGGCACCTCAGTCATTTTCTGTGAGCTGTAGGAATCGAACCTGTGACCACTGGTTTACAAGTCAAACGCTCTAATTATTAGGACACAACTGCCCAATAAAAGAAAAATGAAAGAAAAAAGAAAGAAAATGAAAGAAAAAAAACAGGTTTGGAACTACATGAGGCTAAACAAATGATGACAGGTTTTCATTTTTGAGTGTACTGTTCCTAACATTTAAAAACAAAGTTGTCACTGGTTTTGAATATATTCATTGGTCTTTCATCAACAATCCAATTTCAGATAACTTAAGAGACCCGCAGGATTCGTTTCACACTCACAGCAGGTTTTTTTCCAACCCTTCTCATTATAAAAGAGGTCTAAGTAATTAGCCATGTGCAACCATGTCAGCTGGGATATCTCTATTATTTTTGAAGGAGAAGAGGATGCAGTGCACTCCACAAACCATATATCATGAAATGTCTCATGAAGGAGCACTTCATCTGTTTATGTCTTGAAGCTAATATGAATTATTTCTCTCTCCCTTCTGGTGCTCCCATCTCCCAGTGTCTCATCATTAACAGCTCTGGTCCCATAACTCATCACAATGATAAATGCCTCAGTCTCACCCAACCACAGTCCAGCTTCCTCTCTGTCCCTCTTTCTTTGGTCTCTGTGTCCCTCTCTGTAAATCTTAATGTTTCTCAGGTTAACGGTGCTGAATTCAGTACAGCTAGAAAGCGGTTAATATCAAAACCTGCCAAGCATCATTAGGATTTTCAGTTACGGGAATTGTTTAATAGAGCGTAATTTTACTCCTTTCCAAAAGAATAATGAGGAACAAGATCAGGATGTTGAAAGAAAACTTCTCACATGGGATCTAACAAATTAAAGTGCTTTTAGGGTCCTCTACAGTTTATATGAGCTGTAATCAAGTCCCCAGTCAATGAAGTTAAGCACCTTTGTGTAATTATTAAAACATTATTTGCTTATATATTTATATGTCCCTGTTTCTGATGCTTTTGAACATTGTGAAAGTTCTACCAACTCACTTGGCTATCATGTAATGTTTGAGGTTTATTTTTCATTTCTCTTTTTAAAGATGCATCTCTGGCTGAGAAGGAGGATGTTTCTGGGCTAGATGGACAAATGAAACACAAGCTGGCTTTTCGTTGAAAGCATGTGCCTCGGGAGACTGTTGCTGATTGGTCACTCCATCAACTGCTACATTATCCTGGAGATGATGATGATGAGAGACCCAAAGCTGAAGATATATTGCAGGTACCTGCAGACGAATATATTACAGGTACCTGCGCTGCAGGCGAATGTTCTCTACAGCCGTGTCAGAGTTGCTCTATTAAACATTTTATTTTAAACCAGTTGAATTAAACATTTTCCCAACAACTGTTCACCCTTTTACTGATTCAGTGTCCATCTGCTGACTCTTTCTGGTTCACTGCATAAAACGGTATGAATAATGGCTACCATCTTCTTCAGAACCTCCAAACACTACCTTGGTGGATCGCAGAGTGTGCTGCTAAAACACAGTCACTGAAAGCATTCAATGTCTAAATGCACAGCACAACAATGTCAATGGGTGGGATAATAAGACATTTCAGTCCCTTTTGCTTGCTGTGTAAAAAGGTCAGGAGATTAAATAACATGGAAAATAACCTTTTTTTCTTTCTCCCTCTGGGGTTTTCCTGTTTTTAAGATGTGCTCTTCATCATTTTTATTTTCAAGCATTTTCTCTACCCAGAGATCTTTTTCCTCTCTCTCTCACCCACATTAGCATTATTTTAGTAATTCCCCTCACTAAAGAGGTGGGTTTTCCTCCTGGCAAAAGGAAATGGGTTTAAGCTCCATTAATGGGGCCAGCGCAGTTACGCTTCGCTGTCCTCACAACGCTAAAGATCTACATCATAATAATTGCGATAAAAATATGTTCTGATACTTTTGGAAACAATCCTCATCCACTTTTATGGAAAACATTTAGTAGCAATTTTAATTTATAGTTTTTAAAAAGCTGATCTAAGCTGGTTTTAATTTTTTCTGAAAATCAGACTCACTGTTTGCATTTCGACACATACTTAAAACATTGTTTTAGAATTCCCCTTACATTAAACTATACAAAAAAGTTTTTTCCAGGTCATTAAAATGACTTGTCTCTTCCAGATGTGGGAATCTGTTCTTTTGAAATGGTGGCTAGTTAAATCCATGATATAGTCAGATATGTTGTGGTTTAAAAAAGCAAGACATACACAAGAGTAGAATAAGATTTCCTGTTACACTGCAGATCGCAGGCTGCCAGGAAGCCAGTCTGGTGATTATGTCTGGTAACATATGGTGTGTGATAATCACAAACTGTTACTTCGGGCTCTATATTTATTTTGGACTTGAAGAAACCATGTCCAAGTCGGTTGAAAGGATGGTAGGGATTTCTCCAGTGTACTTCTGGTGAATAATGCTCGCAAAACTCATCTTCCTCAGCAACCTCAGAGGTAGGCTGGAAATCCTCACTAATACAATACCAAGCTTAAAGAAGTCTACCAGTTTTACCACTTATCTACAAGTTTATCTGTCATATGCTCAGTTTGCATGTTTTTTGCTTTTGCCTTTAAATCCTTTATCCTTTACTGGTTGCAACAAAGTGACACTGTGTAGACTTCATGTGCCATCTGCAGGAATGACAGTCTAGAAGGAGCAGTTGATGTGTCACTCTGATTTAAGGTTGCAGCAGGGATTGGAAACCTAAAAGGCCTTTGGTGGAGCACTAAGGAGGGTGGTTCCTTTAAGATGTTTGCTATAAAGATGTCCCGTCATTCACCTCAGTAGAATGATGGTATGTTCTTGATGTTCTTCTGGCACAACAAGCTGTCTGTTTCCTCCTGGGAGTGAGCATTCGTGTGTGGGTGGCTGGGTAAACTTGTGAGCGAGTGAGTGTCGCAGTATTCTGGGTGGGCCCTTTCTAGTGGAGCAGAGGTCAGCCTGCCAGTCGTAAAGTTATTGGCTTTATATCACTTCATTCAAATAAAAATCACAGTCATGATATGTGCCAAACAAGAACTTGAACATTACAGCACACAGCGCTGGCTCAGATTACCCTCACAACAGCTCCAGATTTTAAAGATCCCAAAACAGGCCGTGGTTCATCCAACCCGGACATGCGGTCACTCGATTGAGAAAACACTCACTATATTGATTTTTATTACACGTCTCTCTGGAATGCTGGGTTCTGATTGATCAGATATTGTTGTCTGGTGAATGCTAAACTTTATAACCGAATGTAGCCCTCCATATAACTGATTTCCTACATATCTGTGCTAGTTTCGTTTCTGACCACATAATGAAAAAACCTAATTTAAGGTCCATATAGTTACTTATTTTACGCAGCCATGTAATAAGCAGGTTATGTAAAGCAAACTTTGCTGATGTCCTTGACTAATATGAGTCGTTTTAAAACAATAAGTACTGTTTTGATTAATGTTCCAGTAATCGTTTGGTTACTGTAAGTGCTTGTGTTGATGGAGATGAGGGCACCATGCAGACCATGCTCTGCGTGGTCTGGACTGCTGTAGGATCTGACATGTCATCTGAAGCTCGTCTGAAGCTCCAGTAGATCTGTGCACCATTAACATTCCTTCACTATCACAACCCACCCTCACATCTCAGATCCGTGGAAGTCAGATTGTGACGTTTAAACTCTCTTCACCTCGTCTCCAGATGCAAAGCAGTCCTTCCCCCTTCCTGACTACAGCAGTAACAGTGAAGAAACCCTGTAGAGGTGGAAGCGTGTGTGTGTGTGACAGGCTGTCTGTCTCTCTGATTAAAGAGACACTCCCAGAGTCTCTGTCAGATTGTTCTGTGACCTCCAGGAAGAGGAACTGCTTCTTGTCAAGAGCACTGCTTGCACATCAAAGATCACCTGCTCCACATACACTCCTACTTCTTCACCTTTCTCTCTTTCTCTCTCTCTCTATCTCATATCTGTTTCTTTGACACTGGGTTTAAGAGAGCGTGCACTGCAAAAATCATTTTCTTAAGTATTTTTGTCTTTCACAGGAAAACGTAAGAAAAAACGTACAGAAAAATGTAATATAGGAGGCAGTTGTTAGATATTAGAAATAAGATATTTTTTGAGAATGTAAACACTATTTTTTCTCATTCCACTAGCATAAACCTCACTAAATGTTTTTAGATTCATGTTCAAAAAAGTAACAAAGTATTTGCCAGTGTGGTATGAAAAAAAAGATTTCTTAATATATTCCTTGGAATCAAATCTGCATATGATATTGTACTACATTTGATTCCGAAGTGAAGTATGTGGCTTATGTGGATTATAAACCTTTGTATAGATTTATTAGTGTTGCTTGCAACCAACCACATAGCAATGTGCTAACAACCACTTAAAAGCCTAGGCAGCCACATAGTAGACATCCTGACAACCACACACAATCCTATTATCATGGTGGTGAGTTTTGCATGTCTAAAAATCTAGTTTATAGTTATATAGTTGTGTATAGATTTTTTCTTTACACACTTACCAAACATAGCAAATTCTGGATAGCTTGTGTCTTATTCTTCTAACAGTTGCACTCTTGGTTTTGGATAGTTCATCCATTCAGATTTTGATATCTTTTCCACTGACAGACATCGATTTTTTTCTTGTTCCTTAAGGCCTGTTCGGATGATAAATTCAGCAGCAGCAGACCTTTGCCTGTTCGACTGTTGCCGGGGTGTGATGAAACCAGCACTCCTTCAGGATTGCAGCGCTAGCTGAGTTTGAAGTTTTGTGGATTTAAACTGAATAGATTACATTTGGCACTGCTGACAAAGAATTGTGCTGGCCATCACATATATTACACAAGAGAATTGAAGATATTGCACTGTTTAGTTTCATTGAAAAATACTTGGCTGGAACTGCAAAGCATTGGTAAGACAGATGAAGCACATCTACTCTGTCATGCTCACTGAATGAGTCTAGCTGCCTTCTGCTGAATGGCCAAACAGAGGCAGGTGTTTCCTGTTTCTGTAAGTCTCTCTTTCTCTTTCTCTCTCTCCTCCCTTCTCTCCCTCTTCACTGGTCTATCGATTTCATAACATAGCAGGACTGCAGTCTTGTCATTTTTCATGGCTTGATAACTCTGAAGCATTGAACTTTCGATATGTCATTTTTTTATGATTAGCAGCACTCTCAGTGCTGTCGTAAATATCGCCTGTTGCGTTTCTGGGTGTAACGTTTTGTTCTGCTGTTCTTGTCTTTATTGCCTGTGTAAGTGTCATTCAGCTAAACTGGCCAAAAAAAGGCCAGAGATGGTTGTTTGGATTTTCCACAAATGACCCACATTCAGGGTCCAAATTGGCAAGTTCACAAGCCATACGATAAACATCTTACCAGCCATGAAACTGTGAAAATTAAAAATACTTCATTTAGTCTCTATGACAGTAGAATTAAGTAGGTGTTTTCTATTGTATGTTTCTATTATGTCACAGTATATAGGAAATAAAGTTTTGTCTGTAAAACTACATCTTTTATAAAACACCAATTGTGATTTTGTTTCGATTATTATTATTCGATTATTATTATATTTTCGATTTGGTATCTTAACGTGAGGAATGTGTGATGTGTCACCACATGGAGTTAAGAAGATATTTCCACTGATGTAAAAGTTGTTGCGCATCACAACAGATGTTTTCTTCATGTTTTTGATTTGAATCACGCTCATCACTTACATCAGTGAGGATCAAAGTATCATTCTTTCCATCATAAATCATATTATGTTGCAGTTCCTAATAAAGTTATCAGCTCTATCTCTGTTGCTTAGGTTTTTGAAGGCCGTGATGCTCTTCCCCACCATCAAGAGCATGGCTTGTAGCCCTCAGGGCAAGATCATGACCCCTGTGCTCTGTCGACTTTGATATTCTGTCTGTCTGCCCATCTTCCTATTGTCTCTCCTGCCTGAGAGACTCCTTGAGGAATTTATATTAATTAAACACCTCCATCATCCCAGCCTCATCAATGTAGATTGTGCTGGAAAGTTGTCTTTGTGTTCCCACAGTTGCAGCTTTTCAGTTATTATTAAAATTAGTTTGGGGGTGCATCTATGGATGTATCTGATGGGATTCATGTCAGTTTTTGATACTGTAGTGATTCGAGATTCTGAGCAGATGGAAAGCACCGCAGACATGTTCACCAAGTCTCTGATGTGGAGTCCAAGTCATGTCTCAGATCTCATTTGGTAATAATTTTGTATATGATTCAGATTAGTTTAACTAATTGTGCCGAAACCAGTTTGCATGCTGGCATCCCTCCAATCTTTGACTCTTCAGTTGCGTTTCTTTATATCTTAATGATAAGAAGTATATCACTACTTCAAAGATGATTCGGGTGATTTAGTTCAGATAAAAAAAGTGATGTGGAGCAAAAAAAACAAATAATATTTGAGTGGCAGCCAAGAGAGCAGTGTCTCCCAGTGTTTTGAATAAAGTTTTATTTATCATAACTCATAGTTAATCTCTCGGGCTTTCAGAACACGGGCTAATGGTGCAGATGAAGTGTTGTGAGTAGGAGTAATTAAGAGGCCTCTCTAGCAAGCGAGCAGACCGGTAACGGTGAATTTCTCTCTAGGTGAAAGGCTGAGTGTTTTCCCTGTCTGTCCTGGGAAGAGAGTGATGGATGTTGTGATGGCCAGAGAGTCTCTGCCAAAGAGGCCTCAGTAGAGCCCAGAGGCATTAGTGTGAGCTTCAGTCTCCATTCACTTTGTGAAGAACCAGTTCTCTCACTTGCCCTTCCTTTCTCCTTTTGTCTGTTGTTTTTACACCATCAGTTTTGCCTTTCTCTCTTTTTCTCTCTCTAACTGGGTTCTGTATAGTTTCTGTTTATCACGTTAAACACACAACTGGAACACCTAGTTAAGTGCATTTAAAGGACCATGAAAATTCTGTTATTATTTCTTTGACATATTGTTTAGGTTGTTTCATGACCTACTTTTCTTACAAATACAAAAAGATGATGTTAGGAAGAATATGAGTGACTAACAGTTCCAGTCCCCATTCACTTTCATTGTACAAAGCAAATCCTCACCAGTTTTCAAAATCAATGCAGTCATACAGGTTAGAAACGACATTAGCGTGAGTAAGTGATGACTAAATTTTAATTTTTGAGTGAATTAATTGTGGCTTTTTGTCCGGGGAATGTGAATCTGTCATCTTAAGCATTTTGTGATGACACTTCTAATGCCCTTCTATTTTCTGCTTGATCAGTCTATTTGCAGTTGTTACCTTTCGAGACCTTGAGAATATTTTTTTTATATTTTTTGGAAGCCCCTCCTCTCCCCACAACCCATTTGTCATTTCTGTTGCGCACAGGGAATTAAGTGTTCACTCTTGACATGCGCTCGTGAATTTGCTTTTAATCATTACCACTTCTCATCTAATGTCAATTGGAATTAATTTTGGTTCTTTAAATTCTAGAGTAACTAAATACAAATCTTGGAATACTTTGGCATGGGGAAGTTTTAATGCAAAATCACTTATTTATCGACAAGGCCAGGTGGTCCCGTATGCACGTGAGCATATGCGCATGCTTGTGTTGCTAAGTTTGAGTGCTGGCCCATGACTGCATACAAAAGCCCTCTGACTTTCTGTGTTGCATTACATACATAATTAATGGCGAGTTGACAGACTTAATTAAGAAAGCATGTTGCTATTAGCTGGAACTTCCTGGGCACATTTAAAGATTTATTTGCTCAAAAATCCCTTTCCTTGAAACTGAGAATGTTGATATTTTGTTGTTAACTGCATGTGGAGCATGCACACAATGTCTGTCATGCAAAGATCAACGTTCGAGAGTCTAGGAGCATAAACGTCAATGAGGCATGCCTGCTCGGAAACCCGCTGGGAAAACTGCTATGCAACAGCGCCTAATGTGTTTTATTCCTTTCAGTGGCCTACAACACCACGCTTCACACGGCTTCTGTTTTTTAACCTGACCACTTACGCCAGTTCTCACGGCAATTTTTTATGATTGAAGAAACTTTCGCGCTTTTGTGTCAGAGTTTTTTCTGACCTATTTTACGAGAACCAGGAGATCTGACCCACCATCTTTGGAGATGCAGTTTGACTTTTTGAACTTCTCCGTCTTTGGTCCGTATTTCTGTTCCAATCATAATTTGGCTCACACAGGGGAGCGAGAAACCAGAGCATGGCGGAAAGTGGCTCTCTTTCCTGTTGGAGCGGAACAAAGTTAACATCGACCTGATTTTGGAACCTTAAGGCTAAACTCATAAACTTCCTACCTGGCACCTTCTTTTCAGAGTCATTTATCCACTTCCTCATCTGACCACCTGTTTCTGCTTGGGGATTCCTCTGGAATAATGAATGTTTCGCATTGGTGAATTTGGCATCAAGCAACAAACACATCTGCCTTTCAGTATATTGATCAATTGTTGTGGTTTCCTGTAGTTTCTCCTCATTGTAGATGTTGAAACACAATGGAAACTTCTAGTAGAGTGTATTTAAGTGTGGTGTCTTTGTTTTTGTACAGCGTAAAATTTGTCTGTCCTTTTTTTTAAGAATCTTGGCATTGTTAAACTGAGGCATGACAGGCTTAATTCTCTGTAATGTTTTTGATTGCTCAGTCTGCAGTTTGCTTGCATATGTTATATTTCAAGACTTCCAGACATTTCCTAAAACAGACAAAAAAAAACAGAACAATCATCCATCAACTGACTACTTTTTATATGACTAATGCAACTGTACCAGCAGGAAGTAGATGACTCTATCAGGAAGTCTTGCAGCAATTCAGTCACCAATCACAGAAGAAAATGAGTTAGTACTTGCCTGAACATCACCATTAGATGGAGCAGTATACAATGAAAAGATGCAGTTCCCAACAATGTGATGTCATCAACGGTGCTTTAAAGAGGCATGTCTTGGAACTTTCTGAGATACTTACTGTAGCAGACATGCACAAGAAACTGGATTTGCTTCGAAAACTTTAAGCTAACTTCCGAAGATGTGATAAAAGTTCTTGAAGCAAATTCTGAATAAAATATTTGTTTTGTCAATACACGTATGTGAGCTGTTGCTTTTAGTTTTGAGAGTGAGGTGATATGTCTCTAGTTAGCGTTGACAATTGTTTTTTATTGATTGTTATGATTATAGACCTGTGAAAATCACATGATGTACAGTTTCAGCTACTTTTCATAGTTTGTTTGGAATCTTCCATTTGAAAATGCTTACAGGGTAAGCTCTGATTCCAGATTTTCCACACTCTTGTATTAGTCCACAGGGCAGTACAATGTCTCCTAAGATGTTTTGGAAGCAACGTATGCAACAGCAGTTTTTCCTTTTAATTTTAGACTTTCAGTTGTCTTTTTTAAATTAAAAAGTCGCTGGTTTTCAATAGATTTAGATTCCAGATACATAGTACAGCTGTATTTACTTATAGCTAATGTTATTACCTGCACATGGGGGTACAGGTGTCATCCCTCACAGACACAAAGGAAAGCACGAGCCACCCAAAATGCTAAAACAGGAACATCCTGTTCGTTAGAGGTATTTTCATGAATTAAACAGTGATGACAGGTGATAATACAAAGTTTGTTTATCGTATAGCTCCCCAAAAATTCTGCTCTCCAAACTGGCAAGTGACCTCATGTGAGGTGCAGTTGACTACGGCCACCCACCTAGTGCGCTGTTTAACAATTGTATTGTATTTCAGTTGGTGTGGCTTTTCTGTTACAACATTTGTTATTGAATTGAAAGGGGAGAAATAGCTGTCACATTCATTTAGATCTTTATAATGGAAAAATTATAAAGAGAAGCACATCGAGACATTGGTTCAAACAACTAATGGAGAAACTGTACTATATGTTGTGTTTTCTGCAGACATATGTGTCATAATAAACTTGATGGTAATGCTAATGTAAAGTAAATGGTGTAAGAGAGTAAATGGATCCATAAATAGATTTGTAAATAGATAAAAATAGATAAAAAGCATTTCTGTTTAATAACCAGTAAAGGTACATGTAGTGAATAGCAAACATCAATGTGGCAATTGGGAAACTTTTCCTCCAGCTGAACAGAACCGAATCAAACATTTAAAAGCTTTTGTTTGTGGGGTCTTCTGCTTAAATCACTAAAAAACAAACAAACAGAACAAATAAAAACAAACAAAAACAAACAAAAGAACATCTTAAGTATTTTTGTTTCCTTATTGACTTCAAACCTCATCTAACGTTATTAATGTCTTTGAGAAAAAAACAATATCATTCTCAAGTCATTTTGTGTCTCAGGTAAAGTATCTTGTTTTAAGGATGAAACAGGACAAACACAGGACAAAAATCATTGGAAAATAGCAGCATACCAGCTAGCAGATTATAGCCTAATCTTGATTGCTTTGTTTTATGTTTTTGTGCCTTGTTTTCTCTGCATTGTCTGATTCCACATGAAGACATCCAGGGTGCTCATACGAGACCAGATTAAAATACCTGCATGTGTTTGTCTGTTTGCATCTTGTTTGCACACGTTCCCCGGTTCTACCTCTCCAGTCAGTTGTTAACTAGGTGCATGTGTGAGGATGTGCAAAATTGACTGGAATGCTGTGCCCTGCCAAACCCCCCAGCCTGACACCCCCCTGGAGATAAGTGAGATAGAACAGGGGATATCTTTTAGATCGTTGCCCCAAGACTGGCACACCCGTCTCCCTCTCCAGATCTCTCTTTTTTCCTGCTTTCTCCTGACAGAGTTATCCTCTGGTCATCCGAATAGCCATCTCTTAAATTTGTGTTATTTACATTTATGCATTTGGCAAACGCTTTTATCCAAAGCGACTTACATTGCATTATACTATACATTGATTCTGAGTATGTGCAATCTCTGGGATCGAACCCATGACTTTGGCGTTGTTAACACCATGCTCTAACCACTGAGCTCTCCTGTATCTTTATCTGCATGAATATTATTATTTAAAAATATATGTTGGAATTAATAAGTATACAACATTCATGCTGAGAATATGTGTAGGGCTAGGGAAAGCTTAGCAATGGCAGATTACTGTTATAACATAATCGTGCTGGTCTAGGATCAGTCTTCACATGATTTACCCTTTGGTTTAAGAGAAGAAGCGTCTTCAGTTGACCTCAATGGGTGGAGATGATGTTTGCAATTTGTTTAGTGTAACACAATTAGATGGCTTTGTGAGACTTCCATGTGTTTATAGTATTCTATGGTAAATGTTTGTACCTCATTTTCAAAACATATGCAACCATGGTAACCACAAATTAACCATGGTTTTGCTACTGCAACCATGGTGTTTGTAGTAAAACTATGGTTATGGAAATCATTGTGCCATGGTTACTACACTTTTACTATAATAAAACCATGGGTAATTTTTGCAAGGGTCATGAGCATCATTCATGTCCATAGCACAAGCAATGTGAGCAATAGTATTACTAATGCTTGCCTTAGCAAGAACCACAAATTAGATGGGGAAAAAAATCCTTTGTTTTCTGTATGGAACGTTTATATTCTCTTTTTCCCTGAAAATCATTTCCTCTGAGCTTTACATGTAATGCTCTGAAATCTATAAACTTTCCAGTGTAGGGCAACAAACATTAAGAATGAATTTTATAATGAAACATGAAGTAAATTTACTAACTTAGCCTTAAAATTTTCTTTCTTTGCCTTTTCTTCTTTGGGAGAGGGATAAAATAGATTATTCATCATTTTTTACTTTCTCTACATCTTGTGAAACATGTTAAGAGTACTAGATGATGGAGTACACAGAGCATAATTAATAAAGCATGCGGATGTCCGATCAGACCTTCGCTTCCTCTTCACTCAGTGGAAACAAGTCATTTGAGGAGTTTTCCCTGCACACACACGCTTACACGTGTGTGCACGTGTACACACTTCCTCCACAGTCCAAGAGTTCAGCATCATCCACACGAGCTGTGAAGAATGTCCAGATGAGAAGCGATATTAACATGTCTCTTGGCTGAATGTACAGTATGGCCCTGGCAAGATCAGGATCAGTCTCTCTGAATAGTTTCCAGGGTCATCATGTCAGCCTCATGAATCTCTTGAGTTTGAGTGTGTATGTGTGGGGGTGATTTTTATATTAGGGGAAACTTTTCTTCCCCTGGAACAATTTTAAAGAAAAATGCTTTGCAAAAATCATTCCAGTTTTAAATGATATAATGGTTTTAAAGTTTTTTTATATTGGGTTTCAGTACTTCTGAGTTGAAATGGTAAATTTACAGAATTGAATACAAGGTACAGAATAATACAGAATTGCATTATTATTTCGGCTAGCCAGACATCTGCTCTTTACTACATTTATAAAAATGTTAACATATATTTTTCATGTATTTTGCATTTGTATATTATTGGAAATTTTAATGAAAATGATCAATGAATCTCTGTCCACAACAGGGTTGTCATTACTACAAAGAGTTTTATCAAGGTATTTTAAAATATAAAATAAACAAGGACACAATGACAAATAAACAAATGAGACTTGTTTTGATTAATTTCCCTTACCTAATGGTTTTAATAAAATATTAGCAAAAAAAAAACTTGCAACAAAAAACATTGTAACAATGTTGTTTTTGTTATAAATGCAATGTAACATCAAAGGCATCAAGTTACTTTCCATTTTCCTTTCCATGTTTTTCTCCTCGTATATATTTAATGTGGCCATTTCTTCACTGACCGTCTGTTCTACAAAGCCTGCAGTTAGAGAACCAGAAAGAGGCCGCATGAAGTACAAATGACACACCTTATTTCAACGCTCAGAGCCTGTGTCTCAAAACAATGACATCATTGTGCATCATTAAGATGTTAGCCCGATTGTAAGTCCACAGTAAATGAGAACAAGAACAGATGTTATCCTGAAGATCTGGTTGCTGTTTCCGTGTTTGTATGAGCGCTGGCCTTTGAGTTTTTGGATGTGTATTTTATTTTGATATTTCCCGTGTTTAGTCGAGCAGCAGTGGCTGCCGTGTTATGTGTGGTGTGTAAATGTTTACAAAGTTCTGTTTGGACTACCTCATATATTCCAGTTTTGTAATGTACCACTCCATGTGCTCTCTCTCTCTCACTCACAGCTAATGCTATGTATATGGAAAGCCAAGAAATGAACTGGTTGTAGAACGAGACAACTCAACTATATGTCAACAACTCAGAAAGGTAACCATAACGGCCCTTGATTTTCATACCAGTAATAGCAAGAATGAACATTAACAAGTTTCAAGTTGACTGTAGCGAACAGCATTGTTTCCAATACATGGCCAGAGGCCTGTTTGTTTTCACTGAACAGATACACCACAAATGACGCACCTTTGCCTAATTTGCTTAAACCTGTTTAAAGCATATGAGACCCAGACTGATGCACTCTCAGTGAACCACCAATCAAATGTTCAGGGATGCAAATTACTGGCCTATGGGTGAAACT
>JAZGTJ010000982.1:0-69561 GCA_036877575.1 Botia almorhae
GTAAAAAAAAGGGCTACAATCAATGAGCAATTCAAGTACATGGGCCTTTCTGGATGTCAGTATGGAAACTCCCCTGTATCTATGTGTTAAAACACTACTTTTTTTCATCAAGGCAGCTTTGACAGCACTGATCTTCCCATCCAGCTCAGTGAGACTGCAGCTCTGTGAAAACAAGAAGTTTTCATCAGTCAAGACATTCACATTTGACAGAAGGACCTTCATATATTTTCTGCATGACTACATCAATGCAATACTAATGGAACTTATCTGCGACATGGAAGCTTTAGGCCGTTTGTGAGAGTGATTCTGAAATAAAAGACATGAAAGCATGAAATGAATGCTGATTTATACAAACAATGCACATGAGATGTCTTTCAACAGCACAGCGAGCCATTTATCTCAATATCACAAACAATAATCTCCACTATGGCTCCTTATATGCAGAATGAAAAAAGATTGTCAATTTACAAAAGGGGTAAAAATGCAAAGGCAGCATTTTTAAGGTATGTATAAACGCAAAGACAATACATTTAACCAAGGACAAGGGCTTTAACCAGTAAGTGGGCAGAAACAGCAGATGATTAGAGTATGAAACAGAGATGTCCTTCATCGCTCAATCACTACCAACAGACCAGTGCTGCCATAGACTTGCCATAGCACTGATTAACAGTATTAAGTGGAGGCCATTGCAATTTTTTTTCCTTGTGATCCAACAGCCTTTCATTTAGTCTGTCCATATCTTTATATTGGTTATTCATAATTTATCTTCATTTTAATCACTTTTTACCGTACATACAGGCCCATTAAGCAGGGAGACGATATCTGCTCAGCCCTGGTCAGCAGTTCAATTAATTCATTCTGCTTGCTAAAAGCTGTGCTGCAAACTAAGATGATCAGCATATTTGACGGCACTCAACATCCCACTTTAAAGGCAATACACAGACACAGACACACACACACACACATTGTGGAGGACATGGAAATCAGCTAGCTTTCAGGCCAGCACCAAACTAAGTGAAGCTGGTGTGAGGAGGCGTAGAAATGGTTCAAGAGCACTTACTCTGCTAACTTTGATGGGCTACAATCTGACAGGGATAACAAATTCTGAAGTGAGGGAAAAAATATCACCCATATCAGTTTTTAATGCTTTTGAAGAACTCGTCTGTTGTGAGTGGAGGAGGAAACATAAGTGAGAAGTCAGCGTAACAAAAACAAATACAGAACTAGTGGTGCAAGGACAGGCTCTTAATGTTACACTACACAAAACTACATACACAATGACCTGAGTGCTATTTTACCTTAATCTGTTAAGTTCTCTAGCTAAATATCCCTGATATTTGGAAATCCAGAATGAGTAGGCTCAACAATGCCCTGTTTTTTGTTTATATGCCACAGTAGAAATTATACTGCTAAGCTCTACAGACTAATTCAATATCTGATCATCCACTCCCTCCAACAAACAAGAACATACACACATTCTCTTTCCACCACTTACAGTGGAGTGGAAGCACTCCGGAGAAAGACCCTCAAGCTCCAGAATTCGATCTTCAAGTTTCTTAAGTCGCTGATAAATGTTTTGAGGAACTGGACCTGCTAAGAGACATACAGTAGACAACAGAGGTCATAAACTTTATGCATCAACACACATTGAGTCTTCATTATGGAAAAACAGCACCAACATATATCTAGATATAACTTAAATCTGTCTTGGAAGGGACCTTAATGTTGCATTAGGGGACATCACTTCAATTGATCAAACTTACCTGGTGGAAGTTTTAGACAAGCCACCATGTTATGAAGCCTCTCCTCAATGCCAGGGTTTCCATAATCTCTGCTGATTAAATCCTGCTGATGGTCTCCCAGCTCACCATGCACCCCTCTCATTTGAGGTCCATATGTATTTACTACACAAGTTACTACAACAGCAAACAATCAACAATCACTGATCCATAACTTAACCAATCACATGGTTACCAGTCTAAAACCAACACATTTAGACAGTAAAAAACATTTTTAATTAAATATGATTTGATTTTGATTCGAGTATAGATGGGTTTGTGACATGAACAACAGAATAAACCTTTGACATGACTCTTGAATCCAGGACATGGAGCAAAGACTGCATTCGTTCTTGCACAGCTGTCCTCTATAAGACATATAACACAAACACAAAAGCTACAGTTAAGTGTATATCCGGACTTAAGACCAATGAAGAAATTCTAAAAAAAAGTGCCCTTGGACTTTTTATTTCAAAAGTTAAAAGTGAGTGTTTGAAATGGATGATTAAAAAAAAGAAAGAAAACATGAACCCAGCATACATGAGAACAACTTCAATACTATTATGAAAGTTTCTCAGGTTGGTACTTTATGAAGATGTTTGCAAAGCATTTGGTCAATTCTTTTATAATTATGTATGCAGTGACATTAACTGATCTCATATTGAAAGACTACATGAAAAAAAGATATTTTAAATAAACTGTTCTCAGTACTGCCACCCAAAATATAACATTTTAAAATAATAAGACATACATATGTCATATGCATTGGTAAATACATCATAAATTGTAAATGAGAAAGCTCAAAGCAATGACCCGCATTTGGCAACGATAAAGAATTATTTTGAGCACAAGCCCAGCACTTTGACCCCTTGCCCATGAAAATCAGCACTCTCATAAACATTGGCAATTGATGTACCCCACCAACCCCCCCGCCAGGCCCCAGGCTGCCCTGCCACCCTCACCCTGATTGCAGTCGATCACGTTGCAAAACTCTCTCACATTGTTTTCATTGATCTCCAACTGTTTGCGCTCTATAAATGCAGATATCCTACGTTCAAGCTGAGAAAATGAGCAAGAAAGAGAAAGAGAGGACAATGAGGGTCAGATTGATGAGCTATTAAAAGGAAAAAAAATCAATCCACTGTGGTTTTATCGCTGTTTAGTTATAATGAGGAGTACTAGGGCCATGTGGGCTGCATGAGTAACGAGTGAGTAAAGTGGACACAATTATTGCCAAAATCAAAACATTTTTCACGCACAACCATTTCAGACAGTTGTGATTTGCTTTGGCTTTTTATTATAGTGACTGTAAATAAATAAGCAATAAAAAAATGAGGGCCTTCTCATCCTTCACCCACATGCAATTTCAGCATGTAATGAACATCCACTTCATAATGTTGCAAGGACCGGGACCTCTCTCAGGACTCAAAGTGGGTGGCTATTTGTTTCTCTCTGAGGGAAAGCAGCCACTGAAGGAGGCCTTCATTCATTCTGAACTGTCTGTCCATAGACAGCAATTCGTATTCATACACCACACGACTGGCCAAATGGGCCTGATTACATGCAAATAATAAATAGCGATTATCAGACAATCAACTAAGGTACTTGAACACATGCAAAATGTGAGTGTTTGGCACTACAATAAATGTCTGTAAAAATAAAAATATAAGTGCAACTTTTCCATTGAAACGGTGGCCGCATAAAAATATAACTGCTTAAAAATGGAAACTGTAAAAAAAATGTATATGGCCAACACTTTAATTAAATAATTTTCACTATAATGTTTCTTCTCTTGATCTTAAGCAAGAACACAAATATATACTGAACTACTAACCAAAGTTATGATGCCATCAACATTATCAATCTGAATATTTAAAAAAATGTTACCTCTGATTTACCAACCTTGATTTGAACATGCTTTGTTACGATCCTCGTACACAATGCAGTGTTGAGATACAGGAGAAACATTCTTGGAGTCGATCACCATCTTCTCAGATGTTTCTTGCCTGCAGCCCAACCTGCTCTTACTGGTGCCTGGATTGGGGCCATCAGAAATCTGAATTTGCTTCAGATTTTCAGATATTGACTAAAAAAGACAAATGTACTTGTGTGTTTAAATGTATTTATGCATCAATGACGTTCTGTTCAAAGTTGTCATTATTGCAAAGTAGACCTTAAAAGGTTTATCAGGAAAACCAGACATTAAGCAGGCATTATTCCACTTATTGCATAGAAGTTAACAAATTAACAGCGTAAATAAAGAAATGGACATGAAATATGGATTCAAGTTGAAATTATTTTATGATGTGAGAGGAATATTTATCATACAATGACAGCTTTGTCAGCTTTTCTGGGACCGGATAACAATAATAATACTGTAATATTTTGCAACAGAATGCTATAATTGGAATAAAAAAAAATCATAAAAAAAAAATTAATGCATATGATACCACAGTATCCTTCACCATATATTGTTAATGTTGTCTATGAACTACTCACAACCAAACTCACCTGTAATTTGGAGATATGCTGTTGCAAACAAGTGTAAATATGGGATGGCTGAAGCTCAGTTATGTTCACATTGTTGACATCAGCACTGATACGCAACACTCCATCACCTACTTTTAACTGTAAAACAATGTAAAGTTGGTTATTATTGTTTTCTAATCAGCAAACATGTTTTCTCTCAGTGTTATGGGCATGTGCTAAGACTTTTAATTATTATCTGTTGTTTGTTATTCCAGATAAATCATAAAAGAGCAAAACTGCATATTGCTGCCTTAGAACCCACACCGTTTTACAGAACTCAGTAATATGTCCTCTGCACATAATACTACATGTCGAGCTTTATAAGCGCTGGTATAGAGCGAAGTCATGCTTTACACAAACCTTTGCGCCAAATTCAGCGAGGGAGTGGAGAACTGAGCTGAAGCACTCTTTGAATACATCCAGGTATGTTGTATGTGAAATCTGGTGGCTGAGATTCTCTTGTTTACTTCCAACACACGTACCGAGTCTTTCTCTGTTCGCCATTGTATTTCCGCTGCCAGTGGCAGCGCTGATTGTACAATATGCTGTACAATATGTTACATTTATTTATTTTTGTGAAGACTCTGTAACTACCTTACAAAAGTATTCTGATAAGCAATTAATATTCACCATAGTTCCTACCTTTATCTTAAACTGTTTCCAAACATAAAAATCCACCGACGTGTCTGGTCAGTTTTGAGTCATAAGAACATTATGGTTCCTGTTAATCACTCCTGTCAATCAAAGTAATGTCAGCGTGGTAAAGTTTGTCAAAAATGTGACCTTTAAGAAAAGGTGAAGGGTTTTGACATTGGTTCAGTATCCATCGAGTTCAACGTCAAATGTTTCACACTTTCAGAGATATTGTCAGATTCTAATACCTACTCACTGTTTTTCATCCAGGGAGCATTTTGAAAAGCAGCCTACCCGTTTATAGCAATACATGACTGTCAGACAATGGTGTAAGGGCAATAGGGATGGGAAGCTGCTCACAATGGTACTCTTTTCTGTCCTGAGAAAGTGTGGGAAAATCTCCCTCGTCTATTCACACATTTTTCCTTCTTTTTCTGTTTAATGAGGAGACTAATGAACGCAACAACTGAGATAAAGAACAATTACCATCAATAACAAAGCACGAGTGCTCAGTGCTGAACCCTGTAATGTCTTCTGGAAAGGGTTAATCATTTTAGGAAGGGTTTTGGAGACCAACCTTTCAGCTCCAGTCCTTTCTGTGGCGCTCTTTAATTCCTCCAGCGAGAGGAAAACTGTTACACTTGACATCCTCTTACACTCTGCACTGTTTAAGAATATTCCCACGCAGCAGGAAAAAGAGAGGCAAATAAAGTTAAACCAGGCTTTTAATTTAATATATTTTAAAAGCATTCAAATAATTTAGCTTACATTTGTACTGTATAAATATTGAAATTATATAGCTGACACTGTGAACAACACTCAAAAATGACCTGATTTGACATATTCATCAAATACTTTATATGAATACTACAGACAATACTTAAACACTCTATCAATTATTGTGGTGTTGAATTGTCCCTCATGTGTCTCTCATCAGATGCTGGTGCTGAGTGAACATATTTCAGCGTCCAGGTCATTAGATGGTAATAACCTCACGCTGTTTCCAGCTCTTTTTTTAACCAGCAATGGCAATCGGCTTGTGCAAGGGCATGTCTAACAGTTATGTTTCACTTTCTTGTTCAACTGTAAACCTTAGAAATAGAAATAATTACCAAGTGTGTCCTTACAATGACCTGTTCAATTTAGAAATATCTAAGACATACCTAATATCTGATAGTAGGTTGACATGCTTTCATCTGTATATGCTATTAGAGATATCAGATTTAGGAGAAAAGCAACAGTCTTGACTGCCATGTTTTTATTTCTTCAAAGCAACCTTAGGTTTATTAGATACACCACATCTCACTATTCCAAGCCTGAGAGAATCTGTGTACTTGAACACGATTCTGATTAACATAAATAATTCTATGTTTCTTAGCAAGCAGTCTGTGATAGTTCTGATAGCCATTTCTGTAGCCCTCCAGTGTGGATAGTTTTTGTGTAAAAAATTAAAAATGGTTCTTGTTCTGGAAGGGTCATATTGTAATCATGAATATAGTTATAGTATGTAGTTCATTATTTCTTACATTAAAATATTGAATATTCTATACAAAAAAATATTGTGTATATACAATAATTTCAGCTTGTCATATAAGAGGGTTCATATTTAGTAAAGGGGAGTTATGTATATAATGTCACCAATGTCATATGTTCTATTATTTTGCATAATTTTGTCGATGATTTTCAAAGATGAAGGCAAGTCACACAACCTATGTTGGCATAAAGTAATTTGTAAGAGTAATTTGGCTAGCTTCTACCATGTCATGAATTTGTGACAAAATACTTTGATAATGATGTTTGATTAAAAACACACTTTAAAACAAAAATGCAAGGTTAGATGCTTTTTATTATTGAAATTGAGCCTTTTTGAAATTTTTTCCTTCCTGTCCACAACACTATATCAGAACACACATGTGACCTACTTTTGGGTAGGACTCCCCAGTTGAGACTCAGTTCTTCAAGTTATAGTTTCAGAATTTACTTTTCTGTATTTTTCTTTATAAGGAACATCTTTAATTATATTCTACAACAATAAAATCAGACGGATACTACATGTGGGTAAACGCAAAAGAAGACATTTGGCCTCAACTCAAATTAAGAGGATCAAGGAAATAGAATGATGGTCAGTTTTGACAAACAGATTATTTCCATTTTCCTCTTCTGTGTGGTAGTAGAATGAACTCATTTGTTTTTAACATCTTACATAAATTGTTTTTGAGTCTTAGATTAGCAAACATTACAATTATTTCTGCACTAATGAATGTAAACTGTGCTTTGGGTGTTTAATTGAAAATCCATCTAATACTTTCTGTATTTTATTGAGGGGGCATTTGATTCTACAGCTTTGCTAAGTTTTGTTTCTCCATGTCTCATAACTTGCGCTCTGCCCACACTCACAGGATGCTGCACCTGTCACCTGGGGGCCCCTGCCTGCACTCAGGATCAATTTACATAACCTCATTTAGCAGTTCACAAATCAGAGCCATTAAGAGCTGCTAACAGGAACCAAGGGTTCTAATTTAGCCTGCCTTTCACAGTGGGAAAATTGGGCAGCTCGGGCCTACAAATAAAGACTCAGGTCTTGGCTTTGATTGTTGATTGTGATGGTAAATGTGTGGATGATTAGAGCAGATTTTCCCCTTTATTGATTTTCTGCCAAAACACAGCATGCCACGGTCCTGCACTAGGAAGCTAACTCAGATCGGAAGGGGGGGGCAAAAGCTTGAAAATGGGGGCAGGGGGCTTCATGATCACATGGCAAAAAGTCTTCGCTTACATCAAAATAGTAAAGGTATGAAATGACATTGAGGTGAGACATGAGAAGCTTAAATATATTACACAGTTACATGGTACCCCAAATGACCATTTAAAATGCCCATAAAGAACAACTTGAAAGAATAAAATGTATTGTGTGTCAACCCAAGCAACATAATAAAGCAATGTATATTAAGCAGCAAATAAGTGGCAGATCAATAAAAAGTTACCATGCTTTATTAAACACCCTTAAACAATAAAAATCCCATGAAATTGTGCCCTACTAATAAGCTTTGCTGTTCTAACACACAGTTTTAATAGTTCCAAAGATATTTGTAAAGTCTAGCTACCAATTATTAAATCAAAATCAGTACTGTGAAATGAAACCATCAAATGAATAGAAAGCTGTTACAAATGTCCTTATTATTTGATAATTTTGTGATTCAAGGTAGTAAAATGGTACAGTCTTTAAAAAACATGGAAAGGTCTGAAATACAACATACTTCTGAACAAAAGCATTCAGATCTAAGATATCTTGGCTCTTTTCTATTTCAGACTGATTGAAGTCATTCTGATTCATAAATGCATTTTGTTGCCACCATGAATCCACCCCATGCAGACGTTTTTTCCTGGAAAGAACAGCCGTGCAATCATGTGGATGATTTTAGCTTTAACCCCTTTCATTTACCATTCATCAGATAAACTTCAGCGTGTCACTATACATAGCTCATGTCAAGCATGCTTAGTCAAAATGACTCTCAATCGGCAGTCGATTTGGCAAAGATCTTTTTATAATATGAAAGAGCTGATTCAAACTTACACGTGTTCTCTGCCAAACTGGTGTATCTGAAGGTGTCTGAAGTGTTTGTTGTCTTGGGGGGGCAGAGGAACTTCATTAGTTGAGTCAGGGAACTCTTTGCATTATTTGTTTGGATAACACAGTTGAACTGTGGTTTGGTGCCACTGGTGGATACTATGCCAGTGTGGTGCAGAAATGAAAATGATCGCTGATCAACAATTATCATTGATCCTATATAGAGAAGAAACTAGAAACAAAAATGTCAGTCAGTACAGGAAAATAATATAAATAAAATCATAATCATAAGACAATTCTTGATATCATATTTTTTGCATATTAATTGTAGTGCACATTTATTAGAAAAACAAAGGTCAGCATTTATGTCTAGAAAATTGCTTTGTTGGTTTTGCTTATATCTCCTATAATTGACACGCCCCATAATAGTGGAAATAGTGACCTCCATTAAGTTAGTAGCGCATTATGTTGTCATTCCCTGCTTTTGAAAATGATGGCGCAACAAACAACTGTTGTTGTCCCTGTGGCAGCATCCCGATTAAATTAGCTTTAATGAACATGTAATTGCTGGGAATAGACTGAGCTGACCTGAAGCAAACAAGGTTTCTAATTGATTCGCATTTCTCTTTTTGACAGCAGTCGCTCATTGTCCGAGCGCGCTATTGATCGGCTACTGTGTATAGCCCTGCATGTGTTTCCCTTCATTAACTGATAACGGGTTACTGATAACTCCGATCCCGACTCTAATGTGGCTTAACGCCTACTTTGTTCCAGTGTTATATCGAAGGGCAGCCCAGAATAATGAGTAAGTGGGTGGGCTGTGTTTAGGGCTATCTGCTGGGGAGGCGTTTAGTCTGTCGGGTGCAAGATCATTGGAGGGGTTAAAAAAGCAGCACCTCCTAGGTCTGTATTGCTTTAAACTGCGGGGCAGCATGGGCCCCGTCCTCCATTTAACCAAAAAACTTACACGATCATTTGAAGGTGGTTGGTGATAGTATCTCAACTAAAATTTACATAAAAGCCTAAATGCATGTATGTATAAATGAGTGAATGAATGAATAAATGAATTAACGAATGAAAGTTCTTCAAATCAAGTTTCCTGCTAACATTCTTTGGTTCCAAATAAAACCAAATACTAACGTTAGGGCAACAGAAGTAGGGCCGGGGTGATTTGGTTTGCATTACTTACGCCGGAAACCGTACAACCAGTCATAGAAAGTCTAATCGTTTACCCTGATTTCCTTTGCCATAGAATTCTAAATGGAGCATAGAAATGATATGCCATACATGTAATTGGCTGCGTTATACAATGGCCACACAACGTCGAGCCGCGGCGTGCACAGAGAGAATTGCATGTTAGCTAATTGTTAATTTGGGCGACTCGGGCTGGCTAATTATGGCGGCACCGCCAAGCCATTTGCATGATGGACTTGCCACCTGCCTCGACGCATGACAGCCCGCAGCCTGGGCAAACTATATAATTACTGAACAGTGGTGGGGCAATTTTTGACTGCCGTCCCTTTGTGTCACATGAATTCTTCCTAATGACATATTTTATAAAGGGGCAAATAGCATCCCTCCTTCCGGTTCCACAGAAAAAAAGCCATCATCTCAACAGGTCTTAGTGTCTAAGCCACGATACTCCTGTATAGACCGTATATTCTTCACAGTTGTGTGGTGTGCTCATTGTGTACCGCCAGCTCCGAGGTGGGCCGCATTTAATTCTATTGATTCCACTTGCCGCATGATTTGGTCAGAGATGTTACAAAGATTGTTTATTTTTATGTAGCCTATTCTAAATAAGATGTTTTTTCGGTGGCATATTGCATTTTTGGAACAACGAATTGTAATAATTGTTGTAAATAGTATGCTTAACTTTGTTTTAACGTTTTAAACTTGCTAAACAAATGTGTTGCTGCACTGTATATGTGATTTATCAAAAGCTGTGGGAACTAAGTTAAAAATATTGAATAGATTGTACTGTTGATTGAACTGGCCCACCTTGCTTTTAGGAATAGTGTTTTATGCTGCCAATTACTTAAAATAACAATGCCTTATATTTCATTGTTTTTTGGTCTGACGTTAAATGATAAATATCCCATTAACCCTATGACACTATTTCCTAATATCAACTTATGTATTTATAGGCTACTAGATTTTTCATCCAACTGAAATAGCTCTTGGTGATATAAAAATAAATATCCAACATCGAATTATTGAACATTAACCGATGCTGTTTAACGCTATTAAATTAATTTCCATTTACCCAGATCGGTAAGCTCGTTGTTCTGCCCTAAACAGAATGGCTACTGATTGCAGACTACCAGTTTAGCTGTATTATGTTAAACGCTGCCGTTTTAATAGTATTTGTTGCAACACGCTTATATAATCAGATAGTGTTTAAGTGACAAAAAGTTGATCAAAACAGCAGTGGGATGAGGTGATTACACGTTATTTCGCGGGGGAGGAAGTGTTAACACGGTTAGTGCTGGTTCGCTGATCACCAAAGAACTCCCGCTGGTACAGTACAAGACGCCAGAGCGCCTCTGTTTGCTTGGCATTTCATTGACCGCGAGCTGTCGTACACTGACACTGACATTTTATAAACGTAACATATTACAGTCTTGGCATTTTCGTACACTTTTACTCGCATTATTACTGTCTAACGACGTGTTTCTGTTTTCTCGCTCGCACACACGCGTCCACAGAATGCAGCTACACATAGACAAAATAGTTAAAGACTGACACAATATTAAACAAAGCATTCTCAATAATGGATGTAATGGTAAACCATCACAATGCTAAACAACTACAGTGTTAATGTAGCGTAAAGTTACTTTATTATTGCCTGACATAGAGAAAAAAATTCACAAGCAAATGATTGTGACAAATTTTAACAACGTGTGTAACGTGTAACGTAATTGTAAACGTATTTTTCATTTTTAATTAGAATGGCGTTTAGTCTAACAGGTTGTGTGCCTCTAAACCCTAAAGGGCACGGGGGCTGTCCTAAAGAATCTCCTATAAAAGGTTCACCGAGGTGATTCAACGTTTAAAAATACATTAAAAAAGCACTAAATCTTTCCCTATCCAACACGAACTTAAGCATTTTCTAATCGTAATATTTCTGCAGTTCGTGATAATTGTCTTTGAATTTGAATTGCAGGATTATAAAGACCGTGGCCATTAAGAGAACCATTTTCTCGGAAGAAATAAAACCGACAACAGTAAAGAAATGAGAAGGTATGAATATGCAGTTTTTTGTTCATTGGCAGAGGCTCCATTCAGACAGAACTGAATGCGCCGCATTTCACTGGTGCCACAATTACACGGAAAGGTCAAGTATTACAGCATCTTGTGTTGCGCGCTGCATGCTAAGTATTTCTGCTTGCAAATGACCCTCGTATGCGTGCACAGTACAATGGCCTCAAGAAGCAGATAAATGTTGAACAATTAAAGACATTTTTACTACTAGTTGACAATAAGTTTTACCAAAGGAGGTGATTGCAGTTTATGTGTAATTGTGCTATTTGTCATGCACATTGTGAAATGCTTTCTTAGATGAAGCTAAAAATTAGATGTTGAAAGAAGTAGACGAAAAACGCCGCTGTTCTTACCTTACGTTCTTTTTGTTACTTTGCTTTTACAACCCCAAAATAAGCTTGCTTTGCTTGGATAAAATTTGGATAATTAGGTGTACGCCTCAAATACACTGTTTTTGCTTGAATGTATCTGTCTTTTATAATAATAATGAAATCGTTATTAAAATTATGTATGTATAAACTGCATTTAAAGACTTAAGTAATTCGTTGCACCATGGAGTGTGAAAAGTGTGTCAAGGTTGTATCATGTTGAATATGGCGTGGATTTGATTTGTGTTTTTCATTTAACGTAGGCCTTTGTGGATTTTCCAAATATGTCTTTCGTTTTAAAGAACGTTTAGAAATTTCAGGTTATAAGCATGTAGTTTTACTTTAATAAGCGTATAGTAGGTCAGAACATTTGATAATATTCGCTGTATAGGTCAATACTATTAGAAGAAACTTCAGCACCCTGGACAGCGCCAACGCACAGACAGGATAAATGGCATATTACGAACTAAAACTGTGGCCAAATCCCAAATCTCACACATTGTATTTTATAACCTTACTCTTCAACTAGGCATGTTTACACAGCGGTGTAAATAAAAGATCATAGCTTAAGTAAAATTAATTAACACAGATGTGGTGAAGTGACACTTAGCCAGTAATCAACATTAGTTTAAAGTATATGTAGAAACGCTCGTATGTGTCTTAAGAAAGAAAAACTTTTTTTGTTTTCTTATTCGTTCAAAAACGAATGTAGCCCGTTTTAAGCCCATTTTATCAACGTATTTACGAATCTCTAAACTATATGAATAAATACACACATTTTTTGTGATCACAGACGAGTCCGACGAGCTGTCGGTTTACCTTGTAAGATGTTGCAAAAAAATGGGCTGTTAAAGTGGTGGTGTAGATCAACCACTAGGATTCTTTTTTCGTATATATAGTAGGGTGGAACGAGGAACGAACCTCGAGTTACCCTAATTCTAATATGATTGTGTTAAAATTAGGGTCTAATTGCATGGAGGTGACCTCGACCTTTGCACCCAAAAGCCGCCAGGACAGTCAGCAGTTGTGAAACGTGTGTTGAGTGGGAGTGATGAGAGCATACACGCTTCGAACAAGTCATTTTCAACTGCGACAAGCTCCACACAAAGACCACACACCGAGCCTCAGACATGTTAATGTAATCTGGAGTCTTTCAGATGAGCGTGAACAAAACGAATCCCTGTAAAACCTAATAGACTCTTTTGGCGCCAGTAGATAGCTGTAGAAACTGAATTTGCACAGTGGATAAAACTGAAAATCTGAAATGTCAATAAAATGTTTTGTTTAATGTATGTGAGTTAATAAATTTAACCAGGCTTGCAATAAAAATGCGCACGTTTAAATGTGAAACTATAAGACACATACTCAAATAATTGTCTAGGAAATGCTGGTCACGAGCATTGCGGTGACACGTACAAAAATTCGGGATTTGTAAACCTCCTTTAAGCTTAATTTCGCCCCGTGTAATCTACTTTAACTTTCATAAGAATGTCATAAGAAATTGTTCACATTCACAGAAAAACAATTTCTACACAAATGTGTACCGCAACGACCAATGGTTACACTTTTAAAACATTAACATTATATATAAAATATAAATAATGTCGTCGGTAAAACCGTATTATTGTAACTATTAATATCAAATTCCTATCTAATTATGAATATCCCCAATTGATTGTCTAATTATTTTTGCCATTTTTGTTATACTGATGTGCACGATACACACATTGCCCAGAATTTTAGGTGAAGCTTACCATATAATTAAGCATCAAAGCAGTAAAAGGAGCATCTGTAGACCTTCGACAGTATAATTTCGGACATAATCGACAAAATAATCTGTTGATTTAACGACCCTTCACAGAAAAATAGAGCGCCATTACAATCAGTGAGTCTTTAACACGCACGCCCAGTGTCCGCTTACTGTCGCGGGAGCTTCACATAAATACCTTCATCAGTTAAAGGTTTACTACATGTAAAGGGTTTAATTTGAGATAAAAAAGTAAAAGCACTTGTGACAGAACAGATACAAGGGCAAAGCAGAAGATACCACAGACCTAGTTGTTTTATCATGCTTAATTATAGCCTTACCTCTAAAAATATTTAAAATCATTGCTTGAAATAACTGAGGGTCGTAACCATTAAAAGACCCCCAAAGAAAAGCCCCACACAAAGTATTGAGAGTGATGTAAAAAAGGATTAAAAACAGTTCCCCACACAGCGCTATGATTAAGCTCAGGCCAAAGGACGATCAACTTGGAAAGTTTGTGGAATTATAACGAAAAGGGAATTTTTTTTCATAAAAGTTGAAACAACAATATCGGTTTAGTTTTCAAAACCCAGTTTAATCAGGGTTTATTCAAATACTTYATATAACAATAACAGTTAAAACTAGTGCATTTTACAAATTGAAATTAAGAGCGAACTAATTCTGTTGCATATGCAATGCAGATTCGCATGTCATACCATACTTGTCATCACGCAACTGGGTAAACAAAGTCTAAATATTCCTCGAAAGGGATAAAGCGTAGTCGGACACAAAACAATAATAAATTGTGATTAGACAAATGATAAATATTTAGGACATAATTAAAGAGATAAATTAAAAAGACAGAAATAACGAACAAAAGAAAAGAACTCACGGGTCATTGCTAGAGTTTGCATGTTAAATCGTAACTGATTCCTCTAAAAACGTTTTTATATAATTTTCTATTTATTTGTAGGCTAAGTAATTAGACTATTAGGATTTCTCACTTCTGGGGCCTTGCTGACCATAAGGTTGCTTGTTGTCTGCCAAATTAGATTAAAATGTCTGAATTTGTTTGCATATTTCTTTCTCTTAAAATAACATCAACTGTTCCTGCAAGTTCCACACACAGAGAGATACACACCACAACTTCAAATAGTATAGCGGTCAATCTTACCTCACCCACCACTGTTGTTTAGCTTATCAATACGTAAACACGGGGGGCGTCTGATCTTCACAAACACAGCATTGATGGATGGTGCGCCGATAAGTGCGTTCATTTCGTCTAGCAAAGTTATTTCGGAGAATACTGTTGTTTGTACAGCGATGGGATTGATAAGCCAGTTTTTATGAGCGTTTATTTGATGTGAGTTTCTTTAAAGGAGTGGAGACCTGACCTGCACTAACTCATTTTAAATACAATTAACATGGGATCAAAAGCAGTAATTTGTTGGATTTGTGACATCTGGCACGGCAATAAACATTTAATAACTCGACAAAACATGCTTTCCTTTTTTTTCCTTTTCAGAAATAAGTCTGGCTTGTGCGTCAACTTAACTTAATCCTGTTTCGTTATGACACGACATTTATAACGCAAAAATTAACGTCCAACACAACTAGGCTACTTAGAATAGGATTCCATAAAGCACAGAAACGACCTATCTTTGTACATCTTTCTCACTTTGCAAAGAGGCCTGTGCTTCAGATAACCTGTTTTACAATGTCACACTGAGGGGTTATCCAGTACAAACGTTACATAAACGGTCGATGGTAACCAAAATTGCACCAAAACTAGTTTTGTTTTAATTTAGAAAGCGTTAACAAATGTAAATGCTAATTGTGAAACGTTTGCTTATAAAGTTTTGTGAATAATTGTTATTTCTTAAATAACTTGGTCAGGTCCCAATTTTTGCACAGTCGAGCGGTTGATTCTTACACCCAGATTTAAAATAAACGTGTATTTATTTTTGTTATTATTGTCATAATTTATTAATATGATTGTGTGACTGCGTTTCAGTCAAATATCTATATAAGTTACATGTAAATTAAAAGAACAAATAACAGTGAAACTAAAAAAACATGTGACCCTTAATATCGATAAAAATATTGTACAATATACATACCGCTAAAAACTATGTATTCAGTCCACCCCTTTTACAGAAATATACAAGCTACGTCTTACAGGGAAATCTATAAAAAAAATCAAGGATGATTAGAAGTCTAACTGTGAGGGGAGTCTTCATTGCTGAACGGAACATTTTTAATCCAACAGAATATTTATGATTTAGTGTTTTTATCAGTCTCCTTTTAAAATCTAGTGTATATAAATAATTCCATCTTCTTAATGATGTTTTGGCGCTCATCCTCATAATAAAAGATTTGATACCTTTGTCATTTGGCAATCCTCGTGTTGCTTGCAGTATTTTCACTTATCCCTCCAGAAAGGAGACAATGATTTCAGTGCGCAGTTACCGTTCGCACGGTCAAAAACGCTTTCACTCGTGTTTTGAGTACAGTATAAAGCAGTATCAGATTCTCTGGATCCGTCTATCATTTTGTTATATAGTTATTGTCTATTCCGTTGTCACCATGTCCTACCATAAAGCAGAGCGGAGCAGGGCAAGGCAGCCCCATATTCGGAACCGGAAGAGTTCAGATGTGACAGACCAGATACCTGGGTTTGGAGAGATGGGGGGCTTGCAGTGTGTTGACCCAGATCTGGTGACTGTCCCGCACTGCCTACCTGCTGACTTTGATGCTGACCCATTGAAGAATTGTTATTGGACATAATCATGACGTTTCCCCCCTGGTGATGGTGGTTTTGTACAGTGTTGGGAGTATGGCTGCTGCCTTGGCATGGCTTTCCGTCTTTCACCAACACTGGCACGGCCACCCGCCGTGGAGACTGCTGCTGTTGTTGCTGACAAGAACCACTGTCTTGTTGCATTTGCTGTTGAGACACCTTGTCCTTGGCCTGCCTTTTCATTTTATATCGGTGGTTTTGAAACCAAATTTTAACTTGAGTGGGAGTCAAGTGAATCATACTCGCCAGATGCTCCCTTTCCGGCGCAGAGAGATACTTCTGTTGTTTAAATCGTCGTTCAAGCTCGTACACCTGCGCCTGGGAAAAGAGTACTCGTCTCTTTCTTCGTGGTGTGCTGGTCAACGGACCCATTCCTTTACCAACGTCCGCTAAAGAACTTAGAGTGCTCATACTGCCCATATTCATACCAGACGAAGAACCCATGAAACGAGAGACTGCAAAAAGAAGAATTATGTTAAGCTTTGCCATCTGACGGCAACAAATTAAACGTACGCTACTGTGAAGGTTTATTTAACTGAATATTAATAACGGCTAGAAAGTTCATTAAGTTTTACCAGACAACTACATGAAGGAAAACACAGAATGTGCACAATACTTATCTTGTAAGGTTTAAACAAACAGTGGGACTGGAGTTAAAAGCCTTTTGATTGGTGAAATCTGTTTTGTTTAACTGGCCCTGTTAACATTGTGGATTGACACAATTCATATTGCAGAATATAACAAGTTTTACTACGTGTGGTTGTCTTAACATGAAAACGAGCTGGGTTAAAGGTAACAGCCAATTAGACAAAATGGTTAATTTTGTAGCTGACAAAATTAATCCACTCAACCCCAAGAGTTAATCTACTGATTTAGTTCGCGAAACGATCCAAACACATTTACCATTAAAATTCGCAAACATTTAAAACAATTCTTCCTAATATTAAAGAACACCGCCAATCTTACTCGTGGAGAACCGTGGGTCCGGATTCGTTCCGTACCAGCTTGTGGCCGTCGTGCTGCCTCTCATACCGTCTTGATAGGCTGGCAGGTCGCTCATGTTGCCCAAATTCCCGTTACAGTAGCCCCCCATTGCTGAATGTGACAGCTGGGAAACTCCAGCTGCAGTCATGTGGTAGGCAGCGGGTACTGTTCCATTGTGGCCCATGTGGTGCTGCTGCATCGCCGCTTGCGTGACTTGAGGTTGTCTGTACGAGGCAAGAGGAGCCCCCAAGTTGTTCCCCTCCATACTCACTTTTTTGTAGCTCTCCTCAAGAGGACTTAAGATATCGGATACAGAAAAAGGAGTCGTATGCTTAGGGCTCATCGACATTGTTCTGTGTTGGAAAGGGAGAAATTAGAAGGCAAGGCAATCTCTCCTTCTTTTTTGGCCAGCTCCTCTGTTCCTGTTGTTTCACCGTCGTTGCAGCGGGATGGAAACGTATGAGTGCGCCCTAATTGGTTGGAGTGGGAGCTCGAAGCTGACTTTCGTTTGTTTTAGCTTGGTGCCAGGTTTAAGGCTTCCATTAGAGGCGGGGCATCAGCAGCCAGGCAACAATACAAAGCAGCGCTATCGTATGCGCACCTACGCACAATTTCTATTACGAGGTCTTAAACGATCCATGCCATCCCCAACCCCGAAAAAAATTACCCATGCAACAACACTTGTGCGTAAATTTCATTTATTCATAGTTCATTTTCGACGTATCCATGTTATTTTGCGGCGATGCTTGCAAGAACGTCAGTTTACACAAAGAATGAAATATTGACAGCTGGAGTGATGTTTATAAGGGCCCCTTGATATGAGTGCATATACGGACTTCAGACTTTGAGAACCACTCAGTTTCTGAAAAAAGCTTGAGTTGAACTACTGACTTTTAATGGCCACAAGAGGCTTCTGGTGATTGCAGGCGTGTTTGTATTATTCTCCATCGTACTCAGACATGCAAAAGGGCCCTTTCGACGACTAAGGAACACTGACTGACAAATAAATAAATACATATGCGCTTGTTAAGAGGCCAAGAAAATGATTAAGCCTTTTTCTTGATATTATTGGACATAGGCTTCGTGTCGTCTAAATTCCCATCCACTCGGTTCAGACACGCGGTATTGGGGAAAATGAACTCGAGAAGAAGAGAGGCTCTCATGAGAAGTTAACGACGCGGAAATAACATCAAGTCCTGAAGTAGTGTGCATCTTTTTGACGCCCTAGATCTTTTTTTATTGCTGAAAAGCATTTTTGCACAAAATCTAACTTTACAGACTCAGGAAAACAGACTATTTCCACTCAGTTAAATATAATAACAACAATGTCAACATTATTAACATTTTTGTAGTTTTAGCTATATATATTTTAGCTATAACGTGACCTGCAATTAATATTAACAACAATACGCTGATAATAATAATAATAATAATTTTTAAAATTAAATCAAATTAATTATTTTAAAAAATAATTTTAAAATAATTTTAAAATTAGTTTTCTCGTCCAGTAAGGATACAGCAATAGCTTACTTTACAAACACTTTACCAATATTAAACTGTCGTTTTTTATGTTTGGATAAAACCAAGGACCGCGCAAATGAAGGCAAATCAAAATTGAGACCCTTGGTTAACTATTTTGTAACTATTTTTTCAGCTGGTTTCCTTCAGTATGTTCCATATTCCTCCAACTTCATAAATATATAAACAACATAGATGCAAATAAAAAGGTTAAATACTGCAGAATTTATTATTTGGGTGTAAGCATTTATCTAATGGTCACCAGTTAGAAACGAAAAATAAGTTTGTTTAATTATTAATTATTATTTTAATATTTAAATGAAGTATGAAGGCAAATTATACATTTTACATATTTAACATATTTACATACTTGTGAAAAGATGTGGTCACCCAGTGGTGTTGGATAGGGGATATAGTGGAACCAGGGGGGACCAGAAACCCTAGTGGACACCAGCTTTAGGATCAAACATGGCATTTAAAAACATTTGTTATTTATAATGTTCCCCATTTTATCTCCTATCTGCTTATTGTTATGTTATCTGCTTCAACAAATGTCACCTTTAATTTAGAATTTTGGTATCACATGATAAGAACTCATGTTGTCTGTTATATTTATGTATGTCTATTCTTTAATTTCATTTCATTTTAATTTATTTTTTTATATTTACTTATATTTGCTTTAAAGTGTCACTTGAAATAACCAGCAGTCGTGAGCAAAAACTCAAAAGCAAAGGTCGAAACATGCATGAAAAACAGCGTCTTCTGGTGGTTGAAATATATAGAACATCATGGATCGATAGTTTTATTTAATGTCAATTTGTTTACAGTTCAGGAGCAACACCGAAAACCTTAAATTACTTAATGAAATGCATATAGCGCGTACGCCTTTAAAATTTCATCATTCAAAAAATCGAACATTATGGTTACCTTGTAGCTTTATAAAGTGTTTATAAATTTTATTTTCCTGATGATAGACAACTGACCCTTTCACTAATAAATGTCTTAGTTCGAAGTTAGCACAGGTGGGTGTAGTTTCTGCACAAATGATGCTAATCGGGCGTGCAATTATAACAATTAGAGTCATAACCATGGGGTGTCCAATAGGTGTTCGGCCTACTTGATGCTGCTTACAAAGGGCTCTCTTAATTATCTTAATCAGTCCCGCAACTCTTTGCTGGAGCACGCCTATCGTGCTCAATTAACAGTCATTAGTATTCTCTTGTTCCTAATATTTTTTTTTTTTTTAATTGCGCAAAAAGCAATTTAACGCAGTCCAGGACTGCACCCAGACTTATATATTACCTACAATTTTATTTAGGTTTGACTTTTATTTATTTTTGCTTATGTTTGTTTGAATGTGTTTGGGATTATTACAATTGACGCTCATCATTTACAGTAAATAGTTACTGCAGGTAGAAACCATTGACAGCTCTCCTATGACACCTAGCGGACAGCGGTTTAGCATGCAGGTACAGTTTACATGAATTAGAGTACACTTGTTTTCCTTCTGTCATATATTAAGACCATCCCAGGAAGCTGCAAACCTCAAGGTGGCAGAATAACACGGCTCAGAGCCAAAGGTTTGGACATCACAAATTGCTACTGTTTCTGTTACACGTTACTTTTTGTTCCTATTTAACTCTGCAGTGGTGAAGTCTGACGGTGCATAAAGAACGAAATTGTAATTAATCATATTTTATTGTTTTATTTGACACAGTGATGATAACAATAAACCTCAATAATCTTAATTACACTGTACTCAATGTCTCCGTTTTATTGTTCAGCATCCTTGTTTTGTGTTACGTGTTTGTACTGTTTAAATGTACTTTATTGCTAGTATATCAGAAGTAATTTAATACAAGATGCTTAAAATATTCGATTCATCTTCGAGATTACACAGTTGCCACAGTTGCCACAGTTCGCTGGGCCGACTCATTTTTTTAGTATCCTCATGTAATCTCAGCCTGGAATTGTTGGGTTTTAGTAACACATCATAAGTTGTTTTGGCTAAGCCTCGCCATAAACTAACGGGGACCTTTGAAGGCCTTTGTCACTCCCAATACCCAGTGACTTTAAAACTCCATTGTCCTGTTAAAGCCCATAAATTTGTCAGCCCGGGACTGATTAAACATCACGAGAATTGAGACGCTGTGGATTTTGTCTAGGTCCTTTTGGGAGCCACACAATGGTCCTTTCAGAAGACGACAAAAAAGTGTTTAAGGGAAAATGTAGCAAAGAGAGCGCTTCGGTCAGTCCCTTCCATATGTAGTACAAGATGGGCTGTGAGACAGGACAAAAGGCCAGGTGACAAAGATGATACGAACTGGGAGGATGGGGGTGGGACGCGTCGTAGTGCGGGCGCGGCAATGTAGTGTGTCAGACAATGACAATGTCATTAATACATAACGTTTAAAACAAATGCTTAGAAAATAACACGAATGAGAGGAAATAAGAATGTGAGTTTTAGAATCACGCTGGCGGGATTTATTATTCGTTGCGCATCCTATATATTTCCACAATGTTTACATAATATGTTGAGGTTCGCTAAGCTAGTTATTTGGTCTCTGTTGGGTGAAAGTAACGTCTTAACATTACAATAGCCACTCATCTCTTGCTGTGCGCTATTTTCATGCTTTTTTCAGTCCACTGCGAAATCTTTTATACAAACATTAAATAAGAATCGCTAGGATTAATAGAACGATGAACAAAGTATAGATAAAAATGCTCCCTAGATTCACACGAGATATTTTCTTTTAAACTGTATGATTTAAAAATACTTTTTAAATGTTTTTTCTTTCGTAATTGTAACGTGTAATCGTTTATATGGAAAAAGAATGACATTGTTCGGGGTTCTATCACTTTATTTGATATCATATCATCAAAAATATCAATTCGTTCTTTGATTTTCCTGTATAAAACAATTAAATATAAACTTTTGGTTTAGAACAATACAAATAGTTACAAAACTGCACTCTAGGTATCTAGGTAATTATACAAAAACACCATGTAAAATGCAAAGTAAATAAACCATACAATATGTGCAAACAGCATTTATTCACTTATTAACACTAAACGTTCATTCTAGCATATCTAACACTTGAAACAGGACGAATCCACTGGGTAAGTCCATGAAATAGTTCGTGGGGTCTCCAAGTCTCACCAAACACAAAAGTGGTGACGGGAGGCCGCTGTGTTGGTGAAGTGCTGGTAAGTGGGGAAAAGAGCAAAAGGTGTCTGTTGTTGTAAAGACTGGAAACTTTGAACGCTGAAGGGTGAGGATGGTACCGTTTGTGGTACGATACAGTTTCCTTTGTCTGTATCGCTGTTGCAGTTCTGATAGGGTTTGCCATCTCGGACCAAAATTGGCACCACAACTTTGCGCAGGACAGGAGGATGAATGAGGTCATGGGCGCACTCTGTCTGCGCTCTCTTCATTTTGTATCTGTGGTTTTGAAACCAGATCTTCACTTGTGTGGGCGTCAGTCTTAGCAGGTGCGCAAGATGCTCTCGTTCTGGAGCAGACAGGTAACGCTGCTGACGAAAGCGCCTCTCCAACTCATAAGTTTGAGCCTTGGAGAATAAGACACGACGCTTCTTTCTCTTTTCATGGTCTATATCCACGGAGAGCACATCAGGCCCGATGGAGTCTGGTGAAGTCTCGAGGTTGCTCTCGTCTGACGCTAAGGAAACATGATGATAAAGAAAATGATTATCCTTTATCATCTATAGACCATCTTTTTTGAGTTCATAAGTAGGCTTCAAATGCTTTATATATTCATATTTATATATTCACCGAACGCTGAAAGGTCCACAAAGAAACGTAAACTTAACAAATTGAACATTCGACCATGATGGTTATATGAGGATTCAAGGCAGCTATTCAGTTTACCTCTTTTATGTTAGGAAATAACTAATATTATGGACATATTTAAAATACTATCATACAAGGTATCTTTTCAAAAATGATAAGTAGCTTTTAACAACTTACAGATGCAATGACCTTTGTCGTTTTCAGGCCAAGACGAGTAAGGTGAGACGGAGAGTGAATCAACTGGAGAATGCTGAGCGATGATATCAGTGTCATTTTCTGGCAAATCCAAAATTCTTCTCACGGTGAAACTGAACTTGTTAGAAATAGCCATTTGTAACGCTTGATTGCTGTTAATTCTAGGACTGTTTCTCAGTCTGTGAGAGCTATCCCCGGTTGCGCAGTGCTGAAGCGATGCGTGCGTTTTCAAGACGCCGCTCCAAGTGACAGTGTGTACACTGATGTCGTGGTGTTTATATAAACAGCACTTGGTAGCTGCTTTGAGGCCTCTCCTCCTTATGGGTGATAAGTACCTCAGTGACTCGAGTACTTAAATCTCTGTAATGGTAGGTGTGAAGTCGTCAAAGAATAGGCGGTTACTTTTACAATGACACTCTTCATCATTACTGATTCGTCCGAATTCGTGAAAAGTGGGAAACAGATAATGGTAATTGTTGAGGCTGAATCACGCCTTGGGTGGCAAGTAACAACAAGAACCCCCTTCGTTCCCCCGCTCAACTAATAATATATCGGATATTTGCATACAAAGTGATCCATTAGCGTCCCATAGTTGGTTTTCCTAATTCGTTTATTGCCGTATTTGTTGTTTATTGCAGGTGTTTGACACCAACGCAGGCTAACACTGCGCACACTGTCATTCCCACATTGAGCGGGATATTTCATGACAATTCATGAAATCTACATCCATGGACTCAAGGGACAGCATTATATGAGTAATAGACACTGTAATAGGAAATGTGCATTATGTAGACACACATGTATAGCGTGTTAATTACCCCAGCTGATTTTGCTGTTTTGCTATAGAAATGCTCGCTGCAATAACCAGCTGATGTTTAACCAAACATCCATATTCAAACTAATACAGACAGTATTTTTGTACATGGTATTCGTACAAAATAGTGCGTATTATATACATTAGGGATCTGTGCTTTTGTATAATGTAGGCTTATAATATAGCTTTTGTCTTAGTACATAACACAAAAACCTGAAATACTTTAATTGGGCATATGTCCAAAGATGAAGGCGGCATAAATATTTCCTTTTGGTCTGTTGTGAGTCCCGCAACTCACTAGCAAAGTGCACGGGGCATCTCGGTTCCGATGATGCCTGAGATTGCCTTAGAACGCGCTCTGGATGACTGCATAGACCCTCCCAAACAGAGTGGGTATCCGTTCTCGTCTAGTCGTCCTGGGTGGTCGGGCGAAAAAAGAACACAAATACATGCCAACCAGCGGCCGGGAACAAAAGAGGGAAATGTAGCCCGCGTCCGAGACCCGTTGGAAGCATTTGTTCCAGTCAAGATTTTGCATTTGTTCAGTCGTGAAATAATGCTTGATTGACGCCCCTGCACAATGTCCTTTAACTTTCTCGAATAAATCCGTGCTTGTTCTTGTTGTCATGGTTTTGAATAGAGCCAAAAGGGACCTGGACGACTATCTACTGCTCCACGTCTATTGCCGCCTACCCCAATACTAAGTTATTAGTTATATTTCAAAAAGCTCTTCGTTTCCTCCCGATGGTTTTTGTTTAGCCCTTTTGGACAAATTGAGATTTCAATAATTTGAGACGAAACAAAGATTTTGAGTAATACATTAGCTTAATGCTTTGCTCTGTTAACTCTATTATGGTAGTAATACTGTAATGCGACATGGTTCAATCACATATCGCTGTTAACCTGTATAGTGGGTACCTGTAAGTGAGTTAAATGTTTGCTAAAAGCTTTGAATTTAAGCGCAGGCTCTCAGAGAATAAATAAAGGCTCGTGTAGGCACACAGTTTAGTTTCTAATGACCTCTCGTATCTCCATAATCTATTAGACACCCACGGATAGGAGTATGCTTCAGGAAAAGTGTGCGCTCTCAAATACCCAAGAGCTCTTCAGTGTCAAATATTTACTCTTGTTGTTTAATTCCTTAAACACAAGGAGACAGGCTACACTATATGGGAATTAGAGAGCAAAAAAACAGTAATCCACGTTTATTTTCACAATGATATGATAAACAAATAAAAATAAAATTAATGTAGTTTGATCGCAAATAGATTATTACTACTACAGACATTATTTATATTTAATATACAAGTTTACAAGAATATTACTTATTTTTAATATTACATTTTAATTAATGAAAATATTTGTAATGCATCACAGGACCTTTTATCACATTTCACAATTCAGAACGACAAACGCTGTACGTCTAAAATAAATACAAAAAAAGTACACAACAAGTATACACATTAAAGTTTATATTGCGGTGCTTATACTTTATCTAGGTTACAATGTTTTGCCTTTTACAATGTCTACAATTTATTTATTTACAATAACAATAAGGAGAATGAAGAAAATGAACATATATAGATAAACACATTCTCTGATAACGCAGAAATCGCCCCGTAAGGTGTCATCTTAAGCTATTACCCTTTAATAGTGCATTGCTCCCGGAAATATTAGACCTCTATGCCATGCTTAAAAAGCGTATCGTAAAATTTGCTAAATACCTAACCAAACGTATAAAAGTAAGAAAAGCTAAGTTATGCAAAGGTCAGAAATCATTTGTTTAAAATAGCAACAAGGGTTTATGGCAGTTTACGGGGAATGATGACACTGCCACTGCTGAGATGAGACTTAACTTACCACGTCAAATTAAATTAATGACAGATGACCTTACACAAGTAATGTCAGCACGGTTATTATAAAGCAAAATTTCATTGGAAGTCCAAACGTGCTAAATGAACGCCAAAATTTCGAACATATTATGTCGTGATAATACTTCGATAAACCCTTACGCCTCGTAATATACCTAACTGTTTTCTAAATTTTCTATAAAGTGCATCTGGAGTCCAACAACTATTCCACAGTCAGTTACATTTCTTCTCTATTTTTCGTTCGAACAAATAAATCTTTTCACCAGGTCTGCATGCTTTCAGTTGGCTGATTAGATATACTGGCCATTGAGTGTTACAATGTGACAGCTGTATTTCCTCAGCTGTATGTGGTAATATGCTTTATTAGCCAACTAATATGTAGGCTACTTCATATAATGAAGCCAGCAGCACAACTGGCTCCCTCTGCAGGTGGCGTTGACGATTCGCCCTTTGTGCATTACAGTTTAAAAGACAGTTTAGCGGAGTTCTGTTTAGTTCAGTTTAGTTCTTAGTTTTGTTTACTTAAAATCGGTTCAGTTTACTTAAAATTGATTTGGCTTGTTTTCTGAAGGCTATTAAAACTTAATCGTACTTCAAGAAGCCTAATGCAAGTGTCGCAGAACACAGAACACACAGAGAACACATCACAGAAATGGATCTTCAATAGTATATCTTAGACAAAAGTGGAACTTAACAATAGTAGCCTTATACATTTTGATCACTGTTTATTTTTGTGGTTAATATCCTTACATTTAAAACAATACTCTGTTTTCTGCACATGCCATAATAAGCCTGCATGACAGACAACGCAAACTATTTATATAACATAGAGATTTCTCCCAAAACTAAAAACTCTTATTATTTATTTACACTCATGCCCTTAATAGGTGTATTAGAATTTCTTTCCTCAGTTAAACCCAAAACAAGAAAAAAAATACCATCCTTTTTTTTAGCAACAGTTTGAAACCCAACATTTTGTTGGTCCAAAAGCACATGCATCTATGAAAGCAATTAGCAGCAACTTCTGTCAACCCAGCAACAGCTGTGACAGGATGCTGCCTTCGGAGCAAGGACAAATATCTAGGCATTAAAAGTTGCCTTTGAAATGGGACAGCCTTTGAAGGATGCAATTAGCTATATGCATGGAACGTTCTTAAATTTATATTTATAACGAGATGATAAAGACATTTATATTTTAGCGTTGTGAGGGGACAACAGTTGAGCACTGTTTTGTCACTTTGTGTTCCTTCTCAGCAAAATTCACACTTCACCTCAGATAACCAACATCGACATCTTGACAGCTGATGGTTTACGGAAATGCTCAGACTGGCTTATCGAAAACCAGGACGTAATCGGAAACCACGTCACATCAACTGGAAACAAACCCAGCCTTTGGGTTTTAAAATTGCACACGCCAACTTAATCAACATCAAGACACACTTTTAAAAAATTACTGAATTATAATTAATGCATAATAAAGTATTAACACACATCATTAGACATATAGGGAAACAGAGTTAACATTTATAATTAATATTTGCATGCACAAATATGCTGCACAGACCTATACTATACTTACTGTAGGCCTAGTATAGTTTTTTTACCTAATACATAATGTATATAAAAATATATTGTTTTTGATAAGTTCCAGTGGTGATGTTTTACAAGTTATCAAAGTGTAAGATTAATGTCCCAATGTCCAGTGGTACACAAACTGCTGTACACAATATATTGATTCAGGACCTAGGGAGCTGTTTGAGACTGAATAATGTGAAATTATCGAAATGCTGCCAAATTTGTTTATTTTGTTGTATAAGTTAAAAGTGTTACTTTTCTCCCACAGCTGCCCTTGGCTACAGAAGACATTAACCCACTGCTGCTGGAGTCGTTCGTATTACTTTTATGATGACTATTATGAGCCCAATGCACTGTTTGAATTGTCAACATGTTGGGTCTGATATAAGGTCTTATAATCTCTTCGTTTGTGCTCAACTGAAAAAAATTCATTTACATCTGAGATGACATAAGAGTATGTCTATGATAAGATAATGTTATTTTGGGTTGAACTAGTCCTTCATCCTTAATCATTTTGATTTGACAAGAAAAACATACATGACCATACAATAGTTTTGAACATAAATTATTAAACTGACCTATAAAAAGCTCACAAATGGCTGGGCCCATTCCATTTCCTCTCTTTTATGTATTAGCAACAAATAAACAGCAGGGGGAGCTACTTGCTTATGAAAACAGGTATATTTCCTTTGTTATTTCTCTCTTGTATCCTGGAGATTATATGAGAAACCGCATTAAAATAACCTTGAAACTGCAATGGAAAGTTTTCTTGTGCAGCGCATATCAAGATATAATAAATAGAGAATAAATACGATTGGTGTCTTTAACTGAGTAATAAGAAGAATGTAAAAATGAGAAGGAAAACTTGTGAATGTTTCATTCCAAATCATATGGATACCTAGACCACGATGGACCAAATGTAAGAAACAATAGACCATTTAAAGTAAAAAAACACAAAGTATAAAATTTCAACTTAACATTGACCCACAGCACAGTGAACAACCGTTGAATTAAACTACTTTTTAAGCCCGTTTACAATTTGTCGTAATTAACCTCGTTCATTCTTTTGAAACGTGGGAATAAAACGGTTCTGATGGTTTCTGACTGAAAATTAACATAGATTTTACTGGAATGTGATGTTTAATACTAATGAAGACCAGATGGAGAAACCAAGAGCTGGCTATGTGATCAATTATTAGAACAATCTTAAAGATTGTTGGTTTTGTCCAGAACTGGCCCCAATACACCCATCGTTAACCTACGAAAGTCCTCATTACGCCGAACTTAAGTTACAATAGCAGTCAACCTTTTAGAGGTGTTAACTTGCAAGGCAGTTTAATAGTGTCAATTCCACTGGAAACACTCTCAGACAAAGGTTATGGTTTATCAGTTGGTTCTTTTGAACTGTTAATAACTGTAGAGTAACAATCCAGACGTATGGACATTGGTCAAATGACTGTTATTACAACATTTCGTACATGATGGTAGACTGAAGATAAAAACTGGTACATAAAAATACAAGATTTTAGGTAGTTATATACAGTAGTATGTGATTTACTTCGGCTGTTTCTTAGTAACCAAAAATAATAATTAATTTGTAGAAGATCCCTGTTTAAAAACAGCTTAAACCATTTTAAGATGATTTGCATGGTTGTATTTGGTCTCCCAGCCTGGTTTTAGCTGGTTTGGAGGGTTTTAACCACGTTTTACCTGGTCAGACTGGAAGATCAGCTGACCTACCATCTAAAACTAGCTTTGTCAGCTAGAAGAGCAGCTTGACCAGCTTTGCAAGGATAGGCGGCCCATCTTAAACAACCATCTTAGGATGGTTTTAGCCGTTTTGTTCAGCAGGGGTATTAATTTTTTATTATGTCATTTCCATTCCCAGCCATGTAACCAAACTTTTCACAATTTCACTTTAATTTGTATCTAAGATATATTTAAGATATACTGCATTGAACTGTAGCGTTGTCACTGCGCATCACATGCTACTGTTACGGACAGAGAGCCTATATGAGAAAAAAATAAGCCCATTTTCTCAAACACGTTTTCCATGTAGGTCTTTTTTGTGACTCATCCGGAAAGTCCTACCACGGTTGGACTAGCAAACAACTTTTTTACCTACTGAGACATCGCACTTTTCTTTTCTAGACCCAGAAGCCTTCTATTTTGATTTAAAGTTGTAAAATTAGTTTGACACCAAATTAACAATTTAAAAAAGCCTAATTCTCCTAGATATTTCCGAGAATGCACGATTATATTAATTTGATTATTAATTTGACGGCTAAAACCATCCTAAGATGGTGACATGAAAAGAGACGCATTACATAACTACGTTTAGACATGTTTAGTCTGATTAATTGCGTGTAGCTAAATTGTAGCTATTAGTCAAAACCCCAATTTTTACCCTAGGTTACGGCAATTTCCTGAAAACTTTCTGTCAATGCATTTATTTATGTATTCGTTCGTTTATTTATTAAAAACTCGAATTTCTTATCAATTAGTTGATTTCTCCGTATAAACCACTAAACGTCATTGTCACCACGTAATAAGTGTTTAAAAGACGTAACTGCTCAGGTAAATCTTCTAAATTATTTTAAATTTGAAATAAACGTTTTACTGAACGTTTGTTTTAGTACAACCCAGTTAATGTTTTTGAACGTTTTGAAATTAATATTCAATGGCTTTCTTTATTTGCCATTTTGAATTAACCGAACTAAGGCCAAATATCACAAATAGCCCAAACAACACGTTTAGATACTGCAAAAATATACAATTATCGTAATGACCGAAAAAAATATTTGTGATTTGATCTAATAACTGTTAGCACATAAATGCATTTAAAGGTGTTATGTTAATCACTTTCTTAAAACAGACAGTTCATAACTTCTTAAAATCTATTTTTTACGTTTAAGGGATTGCAAAACTGGACTTTCTTTACTTTTGGTATTACGATTAGCTCTTTTCTGTACATGTTTATGGTCACATTTGGATGATTAATAGATTCTTTTCGTCAATCTCAGATGTTAAAGGCCAGGTCAACTGTAATAACATGATTTTATAATGGTTAAGAGTTTTCAAAAAACTAAAATGAATTAATTACCTAGACAAGTGCTTACAATGATTGTTTTGGACTGTCATATTTGCATCACATTCGCGTACCAACCTTTCATATAAAAACAAGGTGTGTATAAATAAAGATATGCTGGATCAAAGACAGCTGAAATGTTTGGGCTTATCGAAGACACTGCTCATTAATCAAAAGAAAAGAGTCGATGGCAGTGACCTTGTTTAATGTGAATAATAGATCTATACCAACGGATACATGCCTAAGACTTACCGAAAGCCCCTGGAGTTCACTCAACAGCAAGGATATTTATACATACCCCCCCCCACCCTTCCAAAAAAACTGTGCCTCGTTAGAGAATTACCTATTACCTTTGTTATTTATCCATCACGTTTAGGAACGAATATCTGCACATCATGGACTCCCACCGACAGCTGTGTCCATTACTGATGACATCGGCTTACACTAAAGAACACAGAGAAGAGGGGAGTATTGAGATCAGTTCCGCATTCACTGTTCTCTTATTTTCCAGCACTGAAAGTCTAAAACCGTGCTACTCAAAATGACAAATTACTTTTAGTGTACAAAGTCATCAACATCAGGGGGTAAAAGATGCATTCAAGATGAAAGACAAATGAGCTTATAGTATTTGAAATGTGTATAATGAGTCAAAAAACCCTGACTTGCACTCTCTCCACTCTCCCGGTATTTACACGTGCAACTAGGCTTAAAGTATTTTACCGTTATCATTTTTAATCAGCATTTGTTGTACTACGCAGTCATGAACTTATTGTATTGTAAACGTATTTTTGAGTGTTATGTTTATTAATGGTATTATGCTTGTGAAATTTTTGAAAATTTAAAATGTATAAATTTACTTTTATATTAGCGATTTTTACATGATGGTGAATAAGAATTTTGCAATTAACTCTTTATTTATCCCTCAAAAAATACTATTCTAAGCGCTCATAGAATACAGGACAAGCTCTGTAAAATGGATCAGAAGCGTAACATGCAGGGTGACGGTATCTTTTTTCAATATCTCCTGCGAGTAATGAGAATATAAATGAGGTGCGTTTGTGATTGTCTTGAATATTTCCAAATGAAATTGGGACACTTTCTAAAGTTAATAATATTAATGAATCATGGTAACCGCTGAAGAGTAGCAAATCCGTAATCTGTAATTCTAAAGTATATTGTACTAAAAGCAGCCATAAAAATTATTTAGATGATAACTTGCTATATAATTATGATAATGACATGCATAAAGATGACCGAGGCTAGTTCTTTTTTTATTTGTTCTTTTCTATTTCTATTTTCTATTTTTCTATCTGTATTTTAATTTAGATTACCCTGAAATTGAGAGTGAGAGTGAAAACTGTGACAAGTAGTCTCGGTAGCTCATCATATCACAAAAATATAAATGACTCATCGTTTGTATTAAATGTACTTCTGACTGGTACTTGCTGGCCAGTTGTGACACGTGTGAAAACGTAACATAAACCTGACTTAACAGACTTGCTGTGAACAATCTTACTTTGTAAGCTTAGGTCTTCAAAAGAAGGGCAAAGGATGCCTTACAATTAACAGTATTATTCCATAATCAATAGTTCGATCTGTCTGACCAGACACATTCTTCGATTTAATGTACACTGCACGACTGTGTTTAATGAAAATCTGTATCTAAAATACAAAAGCATACCAAATGACTCAACTGAATCTCTTCACTCTTTCAGTAATATTAGTCCAACACTGCTCGACGATCACTTATAGTTGATTAGTTGATATAGTTGATATAGTTGACAACACATGAATTAAAACCGGCTTCAGATGAATTACAACTCTAAATACAATTCTAAATATTATATAATAAATTACAGTTAGTTATTACAACACTTGTGCATATAACAATTATTATCGTTGTTATTACGAACAAACACGCGTCTGAATGGTTTCATATTTTATAGCTTATTCCTGGACTACTTTCAAGAAATTCATGATGCCTTACATATAATACTATAAAAAGTACAAATATCACGCGAGTCTCTCCCAAGCAAAGGCTGAACAGAGAGCAAGAGCAGGCTGTCTTTCATATCAGTCTTCACAGCTCATTAACCCACTCTATCTTTCAGTGGTAAATAAGGGTGCTAGATTTACGTTCAATGTACGTTAGAGTACATTAAATCAAACAAACTCTTCCTGCTTTAACGTGGGTTTATATATAGCTACAATTATTCTGGGCAACACATTAGGTTTGCCAAAGTCATCGCCCCTTAGTCCTGAATCTCCAGAGACACTTCAGCTAAGCACAGCATGCGACCAGGTTTTAAAAAATTCTTTTGGGGTTTCCCTCTTCACGTTTGTTCCCATCTCCATCACTAGCCTAAAAAAGCCACACAAGCATGCCAAATCCACTGTGTTTACTGTGCTGGTAGTTCATTCAAAAGTAAGCGTCTCATTCAGAGCATACAAATATTTTGAATCTGCCAGCATAGATCTGTTCTACACAATAGTTTTAGGTATTGGTTAGTTTGGTGATTTAAAGAATCTTAACGAATGGTGATTGGTGAACGAAAGGAGCTGGGGCCAAATCAGCTCAAATGGAAGCATCCTGACTGTAGTGTAGAAAAATGTGACGCACTTGAGAGATGTCAAATGTAACGTCAAAATGTAATTAATTTAACACTCAGACATGTCTGTAGTTGAATACTTATATTTAAACGGTCATTTATTTTTTTTATTCACAGAACTTTTGTTAACGGGATACACCAGGCCTTGCTACGAGATCTAAACTATGTAGAAAATAAAGCAGCTAGTAAAGTTTAAGATAGAAATACTCTGAAGGGTACGCTCAAACATAATGCTGATAAAAAAACCCACGAAAGAGCTCAACGTCTCGACAATAATACCTCGCCAGTGTCTTAGGCTCTTTGCAATGGCTGTCAGACTGCTCAAACAGGCCTGACCGCAGCTAAACAATATTACACCTGATCACTTTCAAAATGTTTTTCAAGTCGTGTAGGTCAGTTTAATAAATATATAAACAATAATAAACATACACCCCACATATTCAAAGGAAACGTATTAAACGTTTCCATGGCGTCATTTCAACGCTATACTGAACAATTTGGAAAACACATTTTTGAATAAAGTTATAAATCTTTTACACATACTGAAGGGCAATACAAATTATTAATGCCTATTTTATTATCTGGCACCCATAGCATGTATATACCACTATTGCATACACTACTATACTGTGTCTACATCTTACATCAAATATTTTAACAAAACAGACTTATTGATCCATGTTAGATGCCATAGAGTCAAAAAATCTAATAAAAAGTATTTTACGATTATCTCATTTTATGTCCTCGGTTTTACTTTTGGGCTGTGGACAAGTTATACCAGTTTCGAGTGATTAAATAATTCCCCTGTGATAAAGTACTTAAATTTAAACAGTTTACAGACAATAACAATTTGGATATATATATACCGTATTAGCACTTCACAGGTAAATATTTACTTTTTTTTACTTTTTTCTGTGAACTCAAACAAGAAAATTTAAACCAAGAGAAAACCGTTTGGGACTGTTCCCTAGTCTGCTTTCTCACGTCTTAATGTATTTTAGATACCTAGAATGTATGTTTTGAACAATACCGTTAAGTAAAAAAGTAAAGATATTTATTTATGTATAAATCAGACGCATTTAAAATGCAATTTAAATGACTTCAGGTAAATAACAGGACCCGTTGTTAAACAAATATAAATACTTTTTTTGCAAATTTCGCCCTTTGTCCAGTCGAAGAAATAATTAGAAGTATGCTTATGAAACAAAAATACAATGCAATGTTGCAAAAACTTACCATTCTTAGATCTGCCTAAAATGAAAACCAACACTCTGGCAACCCTGTCCTCTTGTTCAAAAGCTAGACGGGAATCTTACGCCAGTGCGAAAGCCTGTCATGTCAAACTTGTCAGCCAATTAGAAAGCAACACAAGAGAAAGGCGCAGTCTGATTGGCTGGAAGGATCTCGCCTTGGAGAGATGTGTAGATGTCCAGCCCTTCATTTTCTGGGACTGAAATGTAAGCCTGTGTTCCAAGCCATCAGGAAACAGAAGGCGAATTTTCCTCTCTTACAACTAATCGCATCCGTCTCAGACATTTAATTTTCTTCGGCTTCGGTGCACAAACCAGCTAAACTGGACTCCGAACAGATAAGAGCAGGACAGCATTCAGAAGTTTCTTTTTTAATCGGGAGGCTGAACGCAATGGGTAAGATCTTCGATCTGTATTTCACGTTTTTTACACATGAGAACAGGGGATGTATAAATATATATCGAGACAACGGTTAGACTATTTAGTGATGTATAGCTGAGACTTAGACTTAAACTATTTGATTTACTTATGCTTTAAAAGCCCTTTCAGTAAATAGAAAAGTTGCTATAGGCTGCTTTATTAGCGCTCTGAGAATGGCACTCTGCCGCAAATGAACTTGTCCAAGTATGTGCATATCCAGTCCAAAACTATTTGATGTTTGTTTTTGTTTGTTTATGATCTGTGTTAAAGAATTCAGTAGACTTGTGATTTTACAGACGTTGTAAACCGAGGATATTGAAAAGTATGTTATCTTCATTACATAAAACTGAAACACAAAAATGAACATAAACTGAAACCCTAAATATAAATTTAAACTCGATTAAAGTTAATACACATTCATACGCCCACATTTAATACGTCCGCATAACAGATAGTATACATTAATTTTATATTTTAGACGTAGTTAAGGGCCTGGCATGAAGTGATGTTTTATCACTGTAAATATTTTTTCTTAATATATCTGCATCATTAGAGCCTGCCTTTGGCGAGGTAAACCAGCTAGGAGGTGTTTTTGTGAACGGAAGACCCCTGCCCAATGCCATCAGGCTCAGGATAGTGGAGTTGGCGCAGCTAGGCATCAGGCCTTGCGACATCAGCAGACAGCTTCGCGTCTCTCACGGCTGTGTAAGCAAGATTCTGGCTCGATACAACGAGACGGGCTCAATCCTCCCCGGCGCTATCGGCGGTAGTAAACCAAGGGTCACGACCCCTACCGTTGTCAAGCACATTCGGACTTACAAGCAACGGGACCCTGGCATTTTCGCTTGGGAGATTCGAGACAGACTTCTTGCCGACGGTGTGTGTGATAAATTCAATCTGCCCTCTGTCAGCTCGATCAGTAGGATTCTCCGCAACAAGATCGGAAATCTGTCTCAACAGAACCAATACGAGTCGAGCAAACAGACCCATCATCCCCAGCCGCAACCCACCCTATCCTACAACCACCTGTACTCATATCCTACTCCAATCGCAGCCACTGGGACTAAAGTACCAACTCCGCCTGGCATGCCAACTCTTCCTGGACACATGGCAATGCATAGGATATGGCCGTCGTCTCATTCTGTTACAGATATTCTGGGCATTCGATCAATAACGGAGCAGCAAAGTAAGAACCTTCTTTGATTTTTGTTAATAAAGAAAAGTAAATATACGAGTGTGTGTTTGGGCATGAATGCCATTGGTCATGCGAAAAAGCACTGTTAGGCCTGTGCTGTGTGAGAGTGTGTGAGAGTTTGTGTCTATGTTTGTGTATAGCCTAACAGAGGAACAGAAAGCGAGTGAGAGTAAAATACATATTGTGGCAATGATGGAAGAGACAAAATATAAGCAAATTAAATTAAAAATAGGGACAAAATCTAAGCAAATAAAAATGGAAAATAAGGACTCATGTTTTATTTATAAAATCACGAAGAGAAAGTTATAAGAAAGCAAAGTATTACAGCGAAGGATAAATGATGTACTGTTTTCATGAGTTGTGCAGAAGCTCCACTAATTCAAACTTTTGCATTGAAACAGATGGTTAAAGGCTTTAGTAATAATTAGGCAACGGTTGTGGAATATTTTGTACGACGAAGAGTCGGCGCAATAGAGCGATAAAAATCAAAATGAGGTGGTTCAGAGCGAGCAGTGTGGAGCACGACTAGGCCAACGTTAGTTATTTTTATTCATTTTTTAACAACAAGATTTTCACCAACTGACGTTTGTCTACAAAGCAATGCTGGGATTTTAATAACCATTTTAGGCAACACATCACTTTGAATTAACGCCGAAAATATTAAATAAGATATGATTTAGCTAAAGCAACTGGAATACTTAAGCATATTAAATGAATCCGTTGTTTCATAAACATGTTTCTTGATGGAAATGGACTAAAGATGTACTTACAAATCGACTTTAATTTCAGTCGCCTCTGTTTTTTGACAGTGCTTAAAGGCCGCAGTCTGTCCATATTCAATTGCAGTTTCCTAGCTTTTTCAAAGGCAAGGAAGATTAAAATGCTTCAAACTCAGGGGAGGATATTGCGTTTAGGCAGTCTTTATAAACCATTCATGTATTTTCAAATTATTAGCAGATGTTTAGGGCAGTTTATGAAAATGGAAATAAAATATTCAATAAGGTGCAGCCTGAAACTATTTTGCCATTTACAAAGTTTAATGAAGTAAACACACATACATAAATCCAGGCAATGAATTGCGAGGGTGGTTTGACTGACAGCACTTATAGGACTAACTTTTGGACAGTTTGTCATCATTAGGAATGTAGTTACAACCAATGGGCCTACTCCCCTCCTCTATATCATCCCCTCTTACTCTCTCGCTTTCCCTCAATCTCTCTCACTCTCGCTTTCTCTCTCAAACAAACACACACACATACATACACATCATTATCGTTTAAGGTCTTCATGCAAAGTATGCATTTTAATTTATTTGTGTCTTATGCAACTGCACATATGTTTATGTTGGACCTTTGTTAAATAGCTCCGCATCCCGTACAATCCGCGTCCGTGTGTGGTCAAACTGTTAAGAACAGACTGAAACATGTCATCGTTATGATACACTCTGGGTTATACATTGCAACAAACACGTGGATTCCGTAAAAGTATGGGGCCTTCTTTGTGGCCCTATTAAGTTACAGCACTGGTGGGCTTGCTTTTCCAATTTCAAACTTTAGGAACCGTGTATAATATAATATCCATCAGGCACAAAGGGGAAACGGTTAAAGAAAATCTAATTTGTCCTCACAGGAAGACGCTTGGTAAATGTTCCTTGTCATTGCACAAAGCACTCAATGACACTGGAGCTTTATTTGATGAATTAGCCATGCAAATTAAGATTTCTGATGTCTGCATCATCGTTTGAACAGGAAGCGCGCATTTTACTATGTATGTTACTCATTGGGAGACTGTTTATTTTACTGACTTGACTTAAAACATGAGAACATTACGCAATCATGATCATAAGTTGCTTATGGAAAATGTTTGAGTCCTTTGACCATTGCTGGATGTACACGCTTGTATTAGACGCTTGACACCAGTATTATTTAGTGAATCTGTTGGGTTTTAGATTTGGCAGTGCAGCAAGTATACAGAAAAACATCTGCTGTGGCAGTTCTGTAGCCCACGCTTCTCCTATCTGACTTCAGTCTTCCATGTCTCTGTTTTGACCCCCAGTTAGTGACAGTCCGTCCTTTCCCAGTGCCAAACTAGAAGAATGGAACGCTATTAACAGGAGTAATTTTTCGCCAGCGACTTCTCCACTAGTCAATGGTGTGGATAAGCCTCACTTAGAACCTGAAGCAAAATACACACAGGTAAAAAAGCATCCTATGTCCTTAGTAAGATACAATAAAATCCACAATAGACGCAAGAAAGTGAAATATGATTCAGACAATTAGAAATCATTGTCAAGAATAGATATCGTTAAGAATGGAGAGAAATAATTTTTGGGCAATTTCGTGTGTGTGAGTACAGTATGTATATAAGTTTCATGGAGTCTGTCTTTTTGGCGTGGGAGGACCTGATGGGCCCTGCGCAAAAGTAACCAAGTCTAAGAATTGGGTCACTGAGTCTAAGAATTGGGTTTCATTTATAAACGCATAGATGATAAAATATTACAAGATGATAAAATATTACTATCGTACATTTCCTCAGTTTCTTCAAACAGTTGCATGAACAGTTGCATGAACAGTTGCATGTTTTCGCACACAGCTATTAATGTGTAGCCATGACTACGTAAGTTTTTTTAAATGCAGGTTATGCTTGCAATACCCGAATTAAAATATATACTCTCAAATATACATATAGGGCCTCTAAAGTATTTAAATTTAATACTGAATTTAATTTTACTACAAACGGTAGTGCAATAAACTAAAATCTTTTTCATCGTTTCATGTTTGTCTATCTATTTTTGTTCTCGCTCTTTTACATCTGTAAAAGCTCTGTACGAAACCATCTCAACTGTAACTTGTCAAACTTTACAGTGAAAAATTATTTATTCCAGGATCTAACGCATTTTTAAAATTTCCATGAAAAACATGATATTCTCGGAATTAGATTATTTAGTATTCCTATTGAACACGAAAATACCTAACTACGACAAAGTAAAAAAAACGAGTTTATTCTTATTATAAAAATCTAGTTAATGTATGCCTTATGCCATAGTTTACAGCTTTACAGCTTAGTTTTAATATATAGTTAACTGGAATATTTTAATATTTAATTTTCTCATGTTACATAGAGCGTAATATTTCTTAATGACTTAAAACCATTAGTTTAAAAATACAGTTTTAATTAAACAGTATGTTTAATATATATGTTTAATAACTGTATATTTATATATATAAAATCGAAGATCTAAGATACCTTATATATATATATATATATATATATATATATATCACAAGAAGGCAAAACCTTTTTAGAAAAGATGTTAAATCATATTAGCCTATCATTATCGTTATTATGTATGGCAACTCCTTGCACCAAAGTGTGACTCCTGCCTGGTTCTGCTACACACTTAAGCACTTTGACGACATGTGAAAGACAAAGGTCAAGAAACCCATTCACAAGTGTGTGGTTTCTTGTGCACTTGAAAAATGGGTGAGAGAGTGAGCGGACAACGCGCCTGCAATCCAGTACAGTCGCTCGGATTAGTTATTCGCTCGCCGCTGGGCAGCAACAAATCGACTAATCGTTTATTGTGGGGTCTTACAGGTTTATGTATCGTGGAATACGATGAAATACATTTTTATTACCGATGCTCAAACATGGCTTTGGCGTAAATTATGCGTGTACTGATTGAAACCTAAAATTAGAGTGTAGCTAGCTTTAAAGAAGTAGAGATTGTAACCTTCAGAAATGTGATGAATAGCGTTGACTACTGGATGTCTAAGTCTGTCAAGTTTGATAAATGATCAAATATCACGAGGCAGACTTGGATTATGCAATAACTGAGTATCAGTTGGTGTGGTTTAATGCAGTTAGTCGTATCCCAGAAAGTCCGATTGACCGTGCAATGAAATCACAAATGTTTGTTGAACAACAGAAAGGGGTCTTTAATAAATTGAATGTCATTCACACGATTTTAGCGAACAACACAAATAATGTTAATAATTCATTGCATGGTTCTTAACTAGAACAGTCTACGTAAACATTATTAAGCAGTGAATTCAGGTTAATACTAAAACGTATTTTAAATTAAATATTGAACATGTTATGGTCTTATTTCCAAGACAGAACTTTTTCTCCCGAGTAAATGCAAATATTATATTCGACTGCGTTAACATACGCTGTGTAAAGCTGAACAACATATTATAAAATAAAGAGTAGTGTTTCCATTTTAATTGATTTATCAAAAATGATTTATCATAGGCCTCTAACAGAACTAAAATTAACCCAATTAATGAATTTATTTTTAAAATGTATTCCGTGATTTCGCTGTATATTTTATTTCTGTAAGCTGTCATTTCTCTTGAGTTTTTCCTTCTGCTGAAATTATGTTGGTGTTACGACTACACGAATATTTAATAATAAGCATGCTTTTTATTCTACATCCAACGTAAAGACAACAAAAATCAATGATTGTGGCAAAAGACTGTGGATAACGCAAATACACAATTATATAACAATTTTCGCAAGAGTATTTTAATTACAAATTCTTCTACTTTGCGCAGGAGTTTATAGTTTTAGGTCATTTAAACTCCCTTGAATGGTTGGTAAATCATGGCACTTTGTTAACGATCTGTGATGGTATGATTTTAGTATCATGTATCTAAACTAATGTAACTTACTTTAACAGACCTAATAAAATGACAAAACCTACAGCTAGAATTTTCTATATATTTATAAATCTATAGGCCTTTACAACTACAGGTTCTTATGTATTAACGTACAGAGATTATAAAACCATGAAATGTTTCTAAATTCTAGTAAATTAGGGAACAAAATAAGATTACATTTTTAACGTTTTCCTTCATGTTATATTTGACCTCACACCTCTGCTATGTATCCTTGATATTTTTTCCTTTAAGTTTGTTTTTTTGAGTTTGTGTATGACGCACATCAAACAATCAGACGCAAATTTTCGCAGAATCCATATGTGGGCTAGTTCCCCATTTATATATTCATATATTTACTTACAAATATTTACATTTATAGATATTTCCCATATGTAGTTTAGTATTTAGTTTAATGTATTCAAGTTTATTAAAAAAATGTATATACGCTGAGTGTGTGTGTGTGTGTACTTAAGGCTAAGGGTCAAGAATGTCATGAGTAAATCATGACCAAATCTTAAACTCTGGAACAAAGAGGATTTCATCTGGGGAAAAGATTTCCAGTAGTCAGAGACCACCCTGTTTCAGATTTTTCCTTTATGTTGAAAAGCCTTGGTGAATTCCTCTCATCCTGAACTGATATTGACATTCATCCAAAACGATACAGACATTCCTGCTGGTGCATTTCTTTTGATATAGCTTTTACTTTAATTGTTTTAATATCTGGTCCTTTCCCTTCTCATTGATCCCTTTTCCAAAGAACTCCAGGTTTCTATCTCCAGCTTGCTCATTTATCCTCCCCATCATGAAATCTTTTTGTTCATCTCTATGGCTGTATTTATTTGCACAAATCTTATGCTTATTATTCTTTATTTTCAGACGCCGAATGGATTGCCCACAGTGAACAGTTATGTCACAGCTCCCAGCATCCATCCTTACCACCCTCCCACCCAAGTGTCACCCTACATGGGGTACAGCGGCACCACGTCGGCCTATGTGACCGGCCCCACATGGCAGCCGCCCAGTGGCAGTGCTCTCTCTCACCACAGCTGTGACATCACCACCCCACTGGCCTTTAAGAGTATGGCTGCCACGCGAAACTCAGTCCATCCCATCACTGCCTCTGCTCTGTGACTTTAGGAGTGTGGGGGTGGTCAAAGAGAGAAGCCAAAAGAACAGAACAGAGAAAGAACGGGTAACACATGGCAATACAGACTTTTCGAACCAGCTCTCTCTGAATGGACTAATGTTATGCCTTTATTATATTTATAAAAGACTTGTCAGATGGGCCCACAATGCCCATGTTCTCCTGCTCCGTACCAGCATCTCCCACTGTCTGCACATGAAAAAGAGAGCAACAGTCACAATATGCAAGACCTTCCTGTCCAAGCTGAACCGAGCAGAGGATTTACTAGTAAAAAACATCTTCAGGTGCTTTATGTGCAGTGAACTGGGTCTGACAGTGGTGGGCATTCCTCATTAACTTGCTTCATCACTAGTCCGAGCTAAATTTTGGTGCTTCTCTCTGTGAATATATTGTTCTTGTGCGTTTTCAAGAAAAGGACTGAATAAGCATTCTCATGTTAAGCATCCGACCAGTTTGCATTTAAATGTTTTTCAGGGTGTTATAAATTGCTAGATGTTCTGCTTTTTTAAATGTTTTTGATATAAAAACACTATGTCTTTTTGGATCCCAGTTTCACTACACTAATAATGTATGCCAGAGCTCTTGGGAGAAATGATGATGTTTATTTATTAGACTATAAGGTACGTTGAATGAAGTGCAATTTATAGGGACACAGGGAGAAAAGGCACCATGTGGGACATTGATACACATTCTGACAGCAGTAGCATTCATTCATTCATGCAACATTAATGATCAGTAAAGCTGCACACCTCCAGACATTGCACAGTGAAACTGAATGTATCTTATTAAAAAAAGACGTGTCAAACCCTTTTGCAATATAATCTTCTTTATTTAAAGTTATTTATAATATGTTTTTTTGACATGAAACTAATCAAAAAATGGTTAATGACCTTCATGTTGCTATAAATACTATCACTGCCTCTAAAAAGTATACTAAATAACAAGTCAAATTTTTATATTGTCATATAAAATTAATTGAACTTTATTTTATCTGTAATATTCAGTGCAATTATAAAAATCCATAGTTTAAAAAATTACAATTCTTATTACATAAAAAAATTAATTTACTTTAAATTAAAATAGTGTTTATATAGAAATATAGGTATATAATTTATCTGGCAGTATTTTGTTATTTTATTGCTCCCATAGAGTTTTTTCAATCTTCGGCATATTATTAAAAGTCTCTTGTATTACAAAGACTAAGAACAAGCCAAACAATGTCTTCTCATTTCATGTTATCACCCCCTCTAAAAGAATGAAACATCATTCGCAAAGAATGGAAAACATTGTAGTATTCCTTTGATTAACTTTAATAGTATTTGATTTTCATACTGTAGTAGGCTGGGAAAAAACACGCACACACACATAGATCACTGTAAGCCTGTTCCATCAGGTGCTGCATGAACGCAAACACATTCTGAGCTCATGCTCTGAGCTTTGTCTGAATCCAGAGCTGAAGTGTAATGATAAGCTTAAGAGAAACCAAAAGCTTCTATCAGCGTGTGTTGTCTGTCACATAGGGTCAAGCTTACCAACGGCTTAAACTCCACGTAAACAGAAAAAGGCATAAAAACCAAGTCAAACTATGATACAGTAAAAGTAACAACAAAATACCTTTACCTTCAGGATTCCAACCTACACACAAAAATATACCAGCTCTGTAGCAAAATGTTACTATATACGCAGTGTCCCCACATGTAGCAGTGCAAAGAGTCCTGCTGGCACTGCAGCTGATTTGACTTGGAAAACACTTTCACCCCAAGCCCGTGGTCACGGACCGTTGCTTCGGGATCGAGGTGCTGTTTTGAGCACATATAAACCACTAAAAGAGGCAGACGCAAAACTACCGCATACAGAGTGCATCTCACAAACTCCCCAGTACCTATTCTATTCAAATGAAGAGTTTGAATGCCATTTACCTACCAGCTGACAGCACTGATACGGACGTTGGCTTTGCAGTCAATACAGACGCATTTACTGGACACACATATCATGGCCATTCATTTAATACAGGGTCAACTGGCGTAAAAAACATAGCAAACACACAGAAGAGAAAAATCTGTCAGACTTAAAAATGGCGGTAAAAATGGCGTATTCAGACAGATTCTGTTATTAAAAGTTGCACTATATGATTTGCAAGATTATTGTGATCCATGATCTATCTCAACAGGAAGTTTAGGACAAAAGCGTTTGCATTTCTGAGAAAAATGTTTACGGGCACAGTCTAAAAAAGGTGCAAAACATGGTGATTAATCCACTTGAGCACTTTGATCTTTATGGAAAATTTGCCAAACAACGTGAAGAAAGTATATTTTTCAAAGCACACATGTAAAGTTATGACAGGAGGAAACATTACAAACACCTTAATCTTAAAGCCACCATTGAAATGGAGGAAAGTGAAAACATACTTGCTCACGCGCTCACATCTGTTTGAAATTAATTTCTATGGAAAGTCAAGTCAAATGTCACATGGTTATCTTTAGCTGACTGCGTGCAATCAGGCTGGAGACAGGAGAGCGGAGCATGGTAACACTGCACAGGGGCTGCGGGTGGACCGGGCCAAGGTGCTATGGACCAAGCTTGATTTTAAAGGGTGGTTGACCATAAGCAGACTGTTTTCCCTGGTGTATTAGAACAGTATGGTTTGAACACACAAAAGTTAAGCTCTATCTGAACGTGGATATGGCTGTTTAACAATGACTTAAAGGTGCAGAATTTGTTGGTACTCATTAATAAAGTTTGAAATATATAGTACTATAGAAAAATATATTTAAAACGATCATGTGAAATGAAAAATCCAGTCAAATCAGAAGCATAACAGAATAACAGTGGTTTAATTTTACATAGAGTGGGCTGGGCCAGCACATTGTGATCACATGACTGAACTGAATACTGCTCGCTTTATTTTGCAACCCCCCTCTTATTGGACGAATGAATCACAGTTGAATAGCTAATCATACTTCTCTATATTACAATTTGCATCACTAACAAGCAATTTATTTTCCCATTTTACATCCATGGTCAGTACAAGTCCAAAATGACTGCCATATTGACTGCCATATCATAAACAAAAAAATGAGGGCTTGCACCTTTAAAAAGTACCATAGGGTACTCACCCTTTTATATTCAACATGCAGAAAGGCCAGACACAAACTTCAAACGCGAGACTGAAAATGAGGAAACGGTTGAGAAGATTAGATAACAAACTAAATACTGTACAAACTTAATAATATAATGCTTCAAGTGATCTGAAAGAGGTCTTTCAACCCTTTAGTGGAAAGCAACACAATACAGTCTGAAAATGTGTCTGGAGAAGCCTTTAGTGTTGCAACTCATTGAAATGTTTATAAGCTGTTGAAAGGACTGACAGTGTATGACCAATCGTGAGCTAAGACAGAGGATGAGAGGCAGAGGAGCTATGACAAGCCAGACTGACATATTCACACAGGATTCCAGTACTAATCAGGCTGTCTAAACTGTCTCACCCTCTGTGCGGAAGAATCCTCTGTACTGTCTAGTGTGTGTGTCTTATGAACAAAAACTTAATTGGCATTAAAGCTATTGGTAACTTTCAACCGTCACTTTTAGTCAATAGACTAAGATAAAACATTACCTTTAAAGAGACAGGGGAGAATGTGCAAGCAAAGAAATGCAAACTGGTCAGGGTGGAATGCAAAGGATGACTGCCATATTGTTTTAACTCATCCAACGAGTTGTGTTTAACCTCTAAACAATAGAAAAGTGACTGAACCTTACAGAACTGAACTGCCAACAAAGACCACAGCACTGAGTGTTCATATTTTTATTATGAGAGCATAGAGAGTGAGTCCTGATTGTTTGGATTATATTTGCATTTTTCAGTTTTGTTATTTCTAGTTGTGCTGAGCTATGTTGACTCAGGAGGAGGAGATGAGTGAGCAAGTAAGGCTAGGCTCAGACAACTACGATAACCGAGTTCATTATTATATGCAAGATGGTAAAAAAATTAACAATGTTTGTAGACTCATCATCAACAGCAGTTTGAACCATGGAGAAAAACAAATATTTTTACCCCCACTGTAATTTGTTGAACGAATAACAAAGAATTACATGTTACAAACCATTAAATTAAATTCAAGCCCTAGATTTTTAACAACTTCAACATTTAAATTGTGTTTTTGAAGTAAGCAGGTATTATTTCAAAAGGCACGAACATACAATTCAATTAATGTGTCATTAGCTCCCGAGTGTATAACTGTACCATACATAATGTGTGTCCACTTATTCAAACCAGTCCCATAAACCAATAAATAATTTTTCATCTGAAACGAAAATGCTAAAGCTTGATAACAAGCTAATGAGAAGTGGGATCTTGAGCACATCCAATATTCCAGTCTCATAAATCCTACAAGGAATATACAAATATAGTCAATAACGTAACAAACCTAAGGTATTCATCTAAAGATACAGTTAATACGTTCCTCAGATTCACCGTCCTTTTAATACTGCTTAAACAGAAATGAGGAATAAAGCCTTAAATTTAGGTTAAAAATGACTGAATCTATTTTTGTCTGTTTTGGGTTGGTGAATGTAATCCGTTTGGGTGTGGAGTGTTGCTGTCGTTTGTATGACGTACGCAGGCATGCGAACAGGTAGCTCTAAAATGTCTTTCAATTCTGCAATATATAAACAAATAATATGTAGCAGATCTAATAAGGTGACTGTGCTGTTGTAAACTATAGATGGTGGAAAGTCCATATGATTATTCATGCTTGTATGCAGCTGAAAATTTATGTTAAGTGAGGGAACTTCAGTGGACATTGTCACATGTTATTGGAAATGTAATTAATCTTGAAATGTGATGGGTGGCGTGGCTGTTGTGGAAAAGGAATGGGGATCTGTTTAATAGAAAGTGGGGAGGATGACCTCTGCGTAACAGCTGACAGCCATGTACTAAACATCACCAGTTGTTCTTTAGCCAGGCAGGTACATTTTCATAAACCAGCACCAGACCGCACCTCCTACATCAGAATGGAAAGGTCTCAGTCAGTTTACTGGTTTGACACATTGTCATATATTTATGTAGAAAGACTGCATGTTGCCTGGTCCAAGTCTTATTATCTTGGGAATCAGCTCTTTGTATAAGGCAAAATAGCTGTATAAATGCAAAAAAATAAAAGAAATACAATTTCTACAGTTGGGCATTAGAAGCACAAAAAGACAATATTTTGAGGAATGTCCATGCTGTTCTTTTCCATACAATAGTGTCGTAAGAGGAACACTTAAATTTGAATTGTCATTTACATTTGCACATACAGATGCGTTGTGCCAGATTTAATGTAAATGACACAAAACGTTGTTAATTCATTAGTCTGACAGCCAGGGCTTGACATGAACTTTCTTTTGCTCACCAGCCACCGTGGCTAGTGGTTTGTCAGAATTACAAGCCAGCCAGCATTTTCACTGGTCACAATTTTTTTATGGCCAGTAAAATTTATTATTTTTTATTGTTTGTTAACAATGGAGTGCTAAAATGTAATTGAGGTAGAGCCACTAAAATGTAAATGACCAACGTACACACCAAAAACAACATAAAATGTATACTAAAGGTCTAAACACTAAAGGTCATTACCAAATATTTAGCTCTTACAAGGTTGTGTGTAAAGTTTCTTTTTATTACAACATGCAGACTATTAAGATATAAGAGTAACTTACTATTGCATATAATAATTGTGGTGCAGTGTGTAATAAGGGACATACTTTACAGTTGTTTAATACTTATTTTAGAGACCACCAAGACACCAAAACCAAAGTGCAGAAGTGAAAATTATTTTCAGTGATCAGTGTTAATATCATCGAGGACATGAATGACCTCGCAGCTGTCTGGGACCCTGTAATCTTGAACTGCCATCAAATTGTAAAAATGAACAGGCCACAATGAAAAGCTAACATTAAACCACAAGCAAACTTAAAAATGGCTAGTGGATATCGGTTTCTACAGTGCAAACAGCCAGAGTTCAGTTGACTAATTTACTGGTAATATATTTATTTTTATCTTTTCTGCTTTAACAGTCCCTGATTACTACATGTTTTGTGTTAATATTCTTTCGTGTTTCACTGAAAATGCAAAGATATATAGCTAAGAAATAACAAATGTTCGGGAGAATTATTCCTTTGAGGTTATGCAGGTTATGCATTCTCTCTCACTCTCTTGTTTTCCAGTCAGCCTGTAATGCTGATACAGGTATTGGCCACTAATAGCTGGTCTAGTTGTGTACCTGCCCTAATGCATTCAAGCTGATTTTTGGCAGCGGGCCTGTCAAAGCCCATGTCCTCTGCTTCTGCTGGTGTTAATAAGGCTTGAGCCACTTCCTTTCTGCCCCTCTGTCTGATTAGACTGACCCACTGAGCGCTGTGTGCCTCGTTAGGACCTGCTTAACGATGTCTCCCATAGGGACCACTAATTAGCCAGGACTGTGTCGTGTTAGAGGCCTGGACAGGATGGGGTACCCTCTCAGCAGCCCTAAAACTAAAACAGCTTCAGTGTCTCTTGCTCTGACTCGCACGCACACACCCTGCCCTGCCCAGATCAGCCCTCAGTCCTTTGCATCTAACAACAAATGAGTTGCCGTTCCCTTTGTACGTAAACAGGGCCAATCAAGACCCAAAAAGCCTTAAAACTACTAATTCCCTCTTACATTTTCCCATGAGGCCTGTCAATTTAGAAAGTAAGAGACACTCTAGAAAGAATATTAGTGCACACAAACTACCACTTTTTAATGTCATCAATAATAAAGATGATACACAATATAGCAAAAATAATAATTATATTTTTTGGAAAGAACAAAAGTGTACAAAAACTTCTGAAATAATCCAGTAAAGTATGTTGGGAACTGAAACACACGCTAAGACAGCAAAACACCAGTAAATTGACCGGCTTTGCTGGTAAAGATAATAATGCAACAGCACGGGTGAACCTGAATATATAAATTATATACGTATATGTTATATATACATTTATGATTATATATGTTAGTCCAAAAAATAAAGTTTTAGCATGGACTTTGTTAATGAAAATGAATCTTTTTATATGTGATTATACGTTTTTTTGAAAACTTGGTTGAAAATTGTTTAAAGTGAAACATTTTCATTTATTCATTTCATTCGCATTTATAAACTAAAAGGTTAATCCGATGTTAAATCAGAGCAAAATGTGCTAAAATGAAAAATTGATTAACAAAGATTAACACTGAAAGAAAATAATAGCGTGTCCATTAATGTACATTAGCATGTATATAAAACACACTGGCTTATCAGCCAGGAATATTAAGACCTTATTTAAATAATTAATATTAATATTAAATATTAAATATTAATATACCACTTTGAGATAAAGATTTCCTTTTGGTCATAAACTGCTAAAATGTTGATCTATTATAAAACAAAGGCACTATTACAGTTAACAAAGGCACAGTTTGAGGCTGTGTTACTGTGTTAGGCACACAGTAAGGAAAGACTCAGAAATATATTCATGAAATTATGTTAGAAGGTTCTTTCAAATGCGATTTGCCCACAGAAATCGTGATCATCAAAAGTAGACTATTAAGCAAATGTCAGTGCTGTGTTTAGATCTAATGCAGTCTGAAATTTAAGACCCCACATATGGATCCAGATCCAATATTCCAATATTCATTAAAATTAAGTTATATAAAACTGAACAAAAAGAAAAATGTGAAGTAAACAAATTTTTAATTGAGAAATTGCTTTAATTGTTTAGTTTAATTCCATATGCAGTACAAGCTATCAGGTGGACAATATAATTACACAGAGATTTAGAGGCAGCTTTAGAGGTTGTCAAAACTTGCCATTTTGTCCTCCATTGGCAGAGGACAAAATAAAATGTTATGTAATTTTTCTTGTAGGTGAATTTTCTTGCAGTTGTTATGGTGGACTGAGGCCTTAACCCTCCTCACGGTACACAACAACATGGTCTGAAAGCAGCTGCGGTATTTGATCTGCCCTGGAACGGGCTGAGGACTCTGGATACAACTTTAAGCTACATCAAATGAAATGTTCATGTAGGAGGACACCAAACCCATAGCAAACTTCCTCATGAACACCAGGTTAGGGTCCTGGCATTTATTTTGCGATAATCTCCTGCCGACTGTATTATTTTTTACAAATAGTTCGATGACTGTTTAATAAATAGTCATATAATATAATGCGTGTAAGATAGCACAGGCTGGCTGATATAAAAATGTTAATTAATCAACATGAGTGGATACAGAAGCTAAAGAGAGATAAAAAGGACATGCGAAAATAAAGGGGACTTAAAGTCTGGGATATGACTGCAGTTCAGATCTTTTTATTGTAGTGGGGTGCAGATTAGTGTTTCACGAGAAGAGGGAGGCTCAATGATTGGCTGAACTGGGTCACATGACCAAGGGCAAACTTTGGAAGAGGATTTATAAACAGTGTTCATACAGGCGGACTGGAAGGCATATGGGGACAATTTGGGTAATTGGACTGTGACTCGACTCTGAGTATTACTGTACTGAGAGAAGCCCGAACCGGCGCAGCTCTGACATCTAATTGGCCAGGATATTTTTTACAAATGACAGTAGCCTCACTGAAAGCAGCAGACACACTGAGGGACATGCTACATCGACAGCTAAACCTGAAAATCGCAGCACAGGGGAAAACTTTGCTTTGCTGTATTTGCCACACTAAACACTAAACACTCCCTTTACCCCACCACTTCATATGCAGTTTCAAAGGAAGTGTTCATTACGACTTGGCATCTGTAAGGGTTAATGGTTGATACCAATGGAGAAACCTAATTGGTTCATCAGGATGAATCAAAATTGATCCTAATCCCCACAGAATGCTGCTTTGAAAAACACTGGAGCAAATGAGATGCTCCACCTAAAACCACAAAGACAAGCTCTACCCTCAGCTCCCCTAAAGTGGACAGTCAAATCAAGCTCAGTCAACTGTGGGCAATGATGATCTTAGCACCAGATGAAGGAGGAATAGCAATTTTAGTAGGACTTCAACTGTATATCTCCCCCTAACAAATACCTCAGTCTGCTTCCAATTAGTTCATTGAGTAAATCTAATGCTTCAGTTTATACATGTGGGGCAGGCGTATGGTAACGTTTCCATTAAACAAAATTAACTTTTGTTTGGGAGTTGATCCTTACCGGATGTGTAATTTGAACCTTTGAGGATGTGATGGAGAGTAAACAGAGAAGGTATTAGGGAGGTTTATCTTAGCAGCTCCTCTCTCTATTGCTCCATCTCTCCCTTTCTCTCTTTCTGTTAATGTGCATAACTGATCCCTATTTTAATCTGCAAAGCTATAATACAACAATACATATGACTTTTATATTACAGTATATTCCTTACAGATTTACAGTATATTCCATATCAAAATGTTCCACAAGGTGGACATCATTGCCAGCTGTAGATTTGTATATGCTTTTCCACACCATATCTTAAACTGTACTTTCATATTTGCAACTTGCAATGCTAAATACAGACTATTAATACAGAATACAGAATAATACAGAATATATGAATGATATCTTAAATAAAAAATATGCATACCACAATAAAAAATAATGTTTTGTGTGGCAGAAATACAGTCTTTAACGTTAAAGTGGAAACTGAAATAAATCATTCTAAAGACACCATGTTGCCCAGAGCGGAGGTGAGGCCCTTATTAAGCCCATGGAGCTCAAAGCATATGTGTTTATAATGGTTCAAGCTTGTGTAAATGTAGAGGGTTGATGCATGAAGACAGACAGAGAGAGAGAGAGAGAGAGAGGGCCATAACATTAGAAACCTCGAAATGAAAGACGTTTTGTGACATAAAGGCATAAACAAGATTTCAATATCAAGATGACAATTAAACAGCTGCAGTCTCTTACCACTTTTAATGAATCCCTGTTGGCCTGTAGGCTCACTTTCACTACCTCAAATGGTTTTACAGCTAGTGCCTCTATAAGCCCTGACCCCAGGCCAGCCACAGCACCTAGCACACTGAGGCAGACAGAATTACATTACAAGGGAATGTGACGCCACATGACAACAAGACAGACAGAAAGACATGTTAAAACAATAGACAAAGACTATAAAGAAACGGCTTTGTGTTTAATCCAGAACAGACTGTATTTGTAGGATGACCAGTCAACACTGAAGTTATGTCACCCAAAATCCTAATGTACAATGCTTCTGTTACGATTTGCCTTTCAGAACGTGTTTGGCCAGACATGGAGCTTGACTTTAACCCTCTAATAAATGAAACAGCAACTGTCAATCATTTAAAGAGGTTAGAAAGGAAATGCAGTCAAGAATCAGAGATGGATGATTCTGCTCAGACAGAATGACCTCAGACAAAGATGAATGACTGCATGTGTTGCAACAGCAGCTAAACTCTCCTCTTTAACTGGGCCAAATTTTACAGATTTTACATAGGAGTTACATTGGAGTTTACATACTTGGTAACAGATGACACTGGCTGGCTTTTAGTCTGTGATATGTGATGCCCATTTCAAGCACTTGACATACATGTCAGCAGGCTTCAGGCCTACTTGAAGGGTGACAAAGAAGATCTTTCAGTGTGTTTGCATAGGTAAGGCTTGCATAATCTAGGTATACTATACACCCATGCTTTCGATTAGTACCTCTATAAAGTGCGAGACATGCTCGCAAACGTTTCTGTGTTTTAAAGCTTGTGAATATGCTGGAAGAAAAGAGTCTTATTACTCCCTGCTGGATTCCTTCAACTTAAACAGTAAAACCGCACATCATCTCGAACTGGCCTGCAGCATGTTTATGAAGCCAGCCATCCACTCTTTCAATTTTTTATTTTTCGTATTACTGCACGTCTTCATCAATCATACCAGACTGTTTGAGCTGGGGCTCCGGAGGAAGGCGGGGCCATGGCTCAATCACTGTCTTTAATTCGCTAATTTCCACATAGATGATCTCACTGAGGCTTCCGGCCTCACACGCTCCATACATCACTCTGCTTAGTGCCCCCGGGCAGCACACACATTGCCATCTCTAGTTAGGGTGGGCGGAGACAGGGTTGATTGATAGTGCAGGTGAATATTTCTCTCCCTATAGTTTCACAAAGGGGCTGCAGATGCAAGACATGTCACCTGTCAGAGGACATCTGTCAAATCTGCCACAAGCTGATAGACGTCTGTCAAAGTAATGGGCTATGTCTCACGCCTCATTAAGCGACATTCGTCTATATTGTCTACGTCTACCTTGATCCACTGCATGTACGCCATGTAATGAGAAAAGTGCCGTGTTTGACTGTGAAAGTGATCGTGTATATAATCTATAACTATGTTTGTGTGTGTCTAGCTTGTATCAAATGACCCACCGTGCCAGGTGATAAAGTAAAACCCAACAGCTTCTTGTACTGCTTGAAGGTGAAGAACTACAAAATCAGGACAAACTGTAAACGTGTTTTCAGACCAGACACATATGCACATTAAATGGGTCCAAAAGTGTGAGAGCACTGCTGAGAAAGGTCTCTATTTTTTAATATAAAGAAAATGTATAATTGCAAATTATAATAGCATGATTTAAAGCTGCAATCCATAGCTTTTGCCTCACTATCACCATCTCTGTTCGAAACTAAATAGCAAGTTACTTGCAGTTGTTTTTTTAATGCTAATGACAAGTTTAAATTCTAAGCAACTGCTGTAATAAGCTACAAATGCTCCACCATAAGTAAAACATTAAACTGTAACATGTACATGAATTTCAGAATGCCTTAGCAGTTGGTATGCCTGCATTGTAATGATGGCATGAACTTTAGCCAGCATGAACTACACAAGTTTGTGCAAAATCTGATCAGCATTATTTGAGAAAGTTCCAAACATAATCTTGTGTGCTTCAATGGAAGCAAGGAAATCTAACCTGTACAAAGACGTTAACATGATCAATGTCACAAATTTTCTTATGTTTGATCAGTGACCTAAAAATAGTGCAGAATGTCAAACAGTACTACTTCATATAACGACAAAACTTTTGCTCATTTAAATTGTTTTGAAATTCTAAAATGTGTTTATAGCCAGGTTTAAATGAATAAAATCCTGTACATTTAATGTGGTCTCAGACTTGGGAACCCCACTGCATGTGCACACAGACCTAATGTTCACACCCTGCGCAAACAGAGCTCAATTGCAGCAAATTAGGACAGTCATTGAGCTGTCAACACAACACTATGCAAACACAAATACGCACAAGGTCCGAAAATGAATGTTTTGCCACACCTGCCAATGGGGACTGTGTTGAGAAAATGTACTAGTCAGAAAAATTGGTTAGTTTACTTATTTACTTAATTACTTACTTTTATTTAGTTATAGAAGCATCATGATTTTATTCATCATGTTTTTAATTAGTTGGTTTGACATGATGGATTTTCACATGTTGCAATGTTAAGTTCCTGAGAAGTTTCTACTGAGAGTTGTTGGTTGAATTTGTTGGAACAGGTGTGAGTTATGACAGATGTTTTCTTTAGTAGATGTATGTGTGATCTGAATCTTACATCAGCGAGGAGGAAAGGATTGTTCTTACAATTTGATATAAACCATGTATCATGTTACAATTCCTAATACAGCATTTGGAAGTGTTAGTTTTAGACCCTGAATACACATATATAGTACTGATAAGATGCCATATCTTAACATTAGTAAAGTTTTGCTTAGCTTGACAGCTATTAGATAATAAAACATTCAGTAAGGCAAATGGAGGCCAGGGTGTATAGAACATTCCCATTGTCTATTGGCTTGGATCAACAGACATAGAGCATTAAATTGACTCATGGATCTCATTTATCACCAATGTTAAGGTAAATTGTTAAAGCCTGTTAAGTCTACAAATCCAAAGCTTTTAAATAATCAAATTACACTCCTTCCACATGTTTTTTAGATTAGGTAAAATTACAAAAGTTAGACATTAACAGTGCTCAACATTTCCTTTCAGGCGTCCATTCTGAGATGCCCGTAAGACGAGAACCTAAAACCAGCCACACGCTCATCTAATCTCAAGAGTGTATATATGTACTGTTTATATATGATACCAAATAGAGGCCAGTAGCAATATCTGGTCATGTAGGTCAATATTGGGAGTTCTCAACAGCAAACACATGTAGCATGACGACAAACACAGAGAAGAGATGAGTGTTTTTAATCCTTCTGGCAAAGGCTGGTAGGTTGAGGACATACGTATGTGGTCTGTGTGTATGTTTATACTCGGCAGGCCAGGTTGCAAAGATCAGAGCATGTATGGTTTAAGTGATGAACTTCAGCTTGGAGTCAAATATGGTTCCTGTTACCTTCACTGCTCTCTTTGGGGTCTCAGCCAAAATGGGGGGGAAGGATTACCTCGTAGAAGCCATACATACTGTTGAGGGAAAGAGATCACTTATTAAAACTGACCTTCATGATAAATCAACATAGTTTAACAACAAACACAGTTTTTTAAACACTCTGACTTGTACCGATGATCATGCAAAGAACTGCATTTAATGCTAAAAGCAATCTATCATTTATGCATCATTTTTATATGCATAAAAACTCACTGCATGTTGGATTTATGTTCACAGGCTGTACAAGTGGGTTGCAGTAATAATGACCAATAAGTCAAGTTTAGAGTTAATTCAGGATGTGTTGATCTAGGTTTTATTGAGTTGTGTGGCACTGCTTAATTATAATCATGATTTAAGTTAATGATCAAAGCTTAACCTATGATTATAACCTTCACCTGCAATCAGTTTTGATTGTCTGCCATGATGGATTTGCCTGTGAAACTAAAAAGCAATAATGTTACACTTTCACTTTTGGCGGTTGTTATAAATCATTGGCAAAATGATGAAACAGATAATGGTCACTTGGTTTATGTTCATTTGTAGGTCTGGTTGGTTTACTTAAAATCTATCAAATTCTGTGTTAAATCTATACTGCCTTGAAAACTTTGTATTAATTATAATAGATTATAATATTAATTATATATAGATTATAATAAAACATAAGAGTATAATAAAAAGTTAAGAAGCTTTTCCCTTTTTTGAGGAATTGTTACATTTCAGCTAGCCTAATGAATAAGTGAAAATTTAAACCTCCTGTAAGCTGTTAAACTGTAAGTTTAAAAATAAATCTTACTTTAAAGCAATGAAGATAATTTAGAATTAATTTAAAATAAAACCACATTTAAATTTAAAAAAGTCAAAATGATATAAATTAACTGTTGAATAATAAGATGAACCTTCCATTAATCTAGATTTTAACTTTATCCTTACTGGTACAAGCCACCCTTAATGCCAAACTGACTTAAGTAAATAGCCTGGTGTCTTAAGTCTGTTGCAAAACATTAGCTATTCGTGATGGTCTAAATAAGTATGTTTTCTGCTTTGCTGTGCCTATTGTATGGAACTCCACCCCCATCATCATGCATTGACCTTAAAACAGTTTCAGTTGTGTGGCATTATTGTTTCAAGGGTACTGTCTCCAAACCAGAACAGGTTAAACTGCTCCAAAACCACAAGCAAGCACTTTTACAAAAGAAAACAAGAGTGCTCAATCAATTTGAACAACTTTAGTTTTTTGTAACTTAAAGGTTTGCAACAGTGGAATAATCTTTCAGCAAGTCTGTCGATTGAATATAATTTTCTCCAACCATGTATTAGTAAATTCATTAGAAAGTGAAACTGTGATTACAAAATTAAGTCCAATAAAAATAGCTTCTAGGGAAACATCACAATACAGAGTGTAATTCACAAGGGCAAACAGACACGAAGTCATCTGTGTGATAAGCAAATAAAGACATCAACTTTGTTATTCAACACCATTATCATTAATCTTTTCATATTTGAATATACTTAGAAAGCCGACATAAGTTTTGCTTGAATTAATTATAACAAAATACCATCATAGTTTATATCATGGTATACTGCATAACTGCCATTAATACGGGTAAACAGTGTAACGGCACAAGGTATACTTCAAACTGCAGATGCTCCAAATGTGTTGGCCTACCACGGTGTAACACAAGAAAAAGTGGATATCTTTACATTCTCTTTGTAAGCCAGTCTTAAGGCAAAAGGTGACACCTTTCATTTTTTGTGTGACTGTAGCGTTTTCTATAATTTCAAAAATAATAATGGAAGTGACACGGTCTCAGCCTGCTGAAAAATGGAGATCAAAATAAGAGTCCATTTTTTGAGCTTCCAGGCTGATCAATGCTCCAGCACGTTCCCATCACCCCTTAGCATTGACGTGTGCACTTGGAGCAGCAGACATTGTTTGGAGAGCACATGCTCTTTTTCTGAAGCTGAAACCTGACTCTGTTTTGCTTTCTGTCAATCTAAAAGTCAGGTCCAAGCAAGTCCAAGCAAGAGAAACACCTGAGCTTTTCTTTTGAGCTTTTCTCCAGTATGATAAAGAGCTAACATTTACCTGTAGTGGCTATAGCTTTGTATTCAGAGTTTATTTTTAAAACAAATGTTTGTCTGGTATGATAAAAACAATGAAAAAATGTTGGTGCTTACCATACATTTTTCAATCATTTGTTGCTTTTGGATTGCTCACTTTTTCTTCATGTATTTAAAATTTCTGTAAAGCTGTTTTAAAAATTTACAATATATAAATAAAATGAGATTTTACAGAATATTTTTTATTCATTTGTATTTAATTTTTTAAACATTTTAGGCTTACTACTGTAGCATAGTAATTTTATAGATTGATGTCCATTTCTATATATAAGTAGAACATGGATCTGAAAAAATGCAACAAAAAACATTAGCATTTGTCGACCAATTTTAATAATTCATTAATTCATCATTAAGACATTAAAGGGGTCACATCCCCCCATGACTTTCAGGTTAATGGGTGATCAATTTGGATTTTTCAATTGTAAATATACTTCTGCCACCCCACCAATCGTACATAAATGCTTTCATCCTGGCCCAAAGCTCTGATACCTAACACTTCAGGTCTATGTAACATCCATGTAACATCTATTTATGTTTAAGAGGGTTGATACAACCAGAGAAGAAATAACAGAATGCGATTCTTAGTATCAGTTCAAACATGTATTGATATTGAACACACATGTGTGGACAGGGTGCACAGAGTGGCGTGACAGCCGCATGTGAACTCCTGTCGTTTTATTGTGAAAACATGCCCCAGTAGTCAACAGAGATGTTCTCGGCTGATTTAGTTGGGGTGTAAATATTATTGTTTCTGTGAATGGAGATGAAGCGATTAAGCACGGGTGCATGGATGATCTGACCGTGCCGTGACCACCACTCAGAAACCTCTGACCCACGGCTAATTACCACCACACACCTCATCAGATTACAACTAATATCTATTTCACCAATATCCTGATGTGTCACATGTCGCACAAGCTTCCCTTGGCAGGTAATGGTGAAGTGGCAACAAAGCAATGTTGTGTTGAATGCGATTACTGAGGGTGGGACTGACAGACTGAGCTTTTGTATCCCCTCCCCTCCTCTCGCAAGCTTGTGGCGCATGCAAACATGCTGGCCGTATGTTTCCCGGGTGTGGTCAGTCTAAGAAACATCAGGTGGTGAGATAAAGCTGCAATTTGTTACACACACACTCAAGACCCCATTTGACTATGCCTGGTTTGACTATACCTGAATGCCAATTTGACTCTAAATGTAAGCATGCAGTTGGCCCTCATAAGCAAATGCTTGTGCATTTAGATACGTGTGGGTCCAGCTGCCAGTGTTTGTATGGGTGTGATTTGTCTTTTATTTACATAAAACCCCATTTCTACCATTCAGCACACAGCCACATCCTTCAACATAACAAAAGGAGAGGAAGGAAATGACACATTAACCAAATTGGATAATGGGACAAAAATGTTTGATCCCTGTTGTGGGAGCGACACTCAATGAATCTCGGGCTGATAGAGGAACGTATGTGGAATATTTACGTTTTGGCGTTTTTGTCTGGTAACGTGTGTACGGTTGTGATGTTACGCTCTGAATGTGTCTGGCCACAGTGGGCCCAGTGACTTGCTCTTTCCCTTGTCAACAACCTGAATGCTTCATCTGCAAATATTGTCATTTGCTTTCTAAGGTTTTAACCTTGACATTTTCGGGACACCACAACGGCTCCACACTCGTAAATCAATTAGCAAGAAAAGAGGCGTCAACTTTTCTTGTGTTTTTGTAACAAATCAAACATGACAGGCAGAATAGAAACACGATCATTAATCAGCCGCAATGAGTTTCCCCCCCAAGTGATATTCGTTGACAAATATTTTGGCAGCTGAATTTTTAATTAACTCATATGTAGTGTAACAAATGAGTAATAATTACCAATAACCAATAACTTTGTATATAAATATATAATTTTTTATATTTATTATAGATTATGTGCTGATACATAATCAACTTTTAGATAATATGAATGTGGCTTGTATTGAGAACAAATTGCTTCTATTGGAATGTCTTGCATAAAACCCCCTTACTTAAATGGTCAAATTACTCAACATTCATTTTAAATATATTTTTATTATGGGTTATTTCAGTGACTGTAAAGTAAAAGATACAGGAGAGAAGTGAAGAACGTGATTATGGCAAAAACACCTCATGACTAAATTAAGTAAAAAGATATTACACACCTATTAGCAAGCGGTTGCTTTTCTGCACTGCTGGAAACCAATACGCTCAATATGACATGAATACAGAAAATATTTTGGATTACTGTATATGATGTTAAAATTTCAGCAGTATATTTTTATATTTTTGTATATTTGTTTGTGTATAGTATACATATATACACACGCATATGTGGTAAATCTAACCCACACACCAAACTTTTTGGAATTAATTTAATTTACAAAAATAACACCATTTGGTATGTTTTTAAGCCATTTGGTTTATGAGGACACTGGAAGTGTCCCCGTAAAACCATTGCATTATATACAATGTCATTATACACATTTTGGTACATACAGTTAGACGTTGCATAAATTATAACAAATTTTAAATTAAAAAAGCTATCATTTTATGACATGCAATTTTAAAAAAATAAATACGGCTCTGTATGAGTAATATCTAAATATTATAGCAAAACTTTATGTAATATAAAGGGCATATGCCTTTTTTGCAGAAACATACATTCATACAACCATTCTGTTTGAAAACTGATTGCCCTAACATATTGGTCAGAAATTTCAAACAATCTTGTATAAACTTTTATCATCTGATTATCTGTAATTTAATATAAAACATCTACACAAAGTTTTCGCTTAAATAAAAAGACAGCTACACACAAGCATGCACTGTACCAAGACAGCTCACACTTGCCAGGCACTTAATGTCTTTTCATTTTAGAAAAATGTCACATAACACCAGTATCATACAGCCACAAGTATATATTTAGATTTGCACTTAAATTTAACTCCCCATGGATCACGACTGGCACTTGAGGTAAAAAAGCCAAGTTCAAATGTCCTATGAACGACTAAACAGGACACATACTGTGAAATAATTATGAACAATCAAGCCATTTATGTAAGTGATCTAAAACAATTACTACTTTCCTTCGATGATGATTCACACATGCTACATCATAAAACAAAAATTTCTCATAACATCAGCCCAAACATAATCTGAGCCAATTCACAGATGGATCTCCTGCTCTGAACAAATTGGTGTGTGAAAGCCGAGAAGTTTTAGTCCCAAAAAATTAAAAAGGACCATGCGCATAAGTAAAATTCTGGCACTTACAGCAAGAGCGTTTATTTTTAATAATAACTCACAAGAGTGACTTCCCACCACTTTTTGTGTAAACTAAGTGGTTCAGCCTGGGGCTGATCGTTCTGCTGGCTACTGTGTGGCGATTCCATCCACAGCCCAAACAGAAGGACGGTAATTATTGGTTGTGAGAAACATAGAAGCGTGGTCAATAGCTTAGCAGAGAGTAAAGTACAACTGTGAGGCCAGTGATTGATCTCCTAGCTGGAAGCCACCGTGTCACATGGGGCTGTATGGCACATGTTTACACATCTTGCGATGGATCAGTTTTGGATCCAGTGTAAAACTGTCAGCCTACCATAAACAAATGTTTCTTTCAAGTCTGCACACTTTCTGCGGGAACTGACAAACGCTGCAGTTGTGTACATTAATGTGTGTGGAAGGGTGGGGGTAAGACAGAGAGAGAGAGAGAGAGAGAGAAAGAGAGGGAGAAATCTCTGCCTCAACCACACTGCGTCATATGTGAGCTTTCTCTACAACCGCCAAATGCATAATGTAAACCTATGACTTCACTCATTTGACATACTGCATATTCAATGGCAGGTGGGATTTAAGCTTGTGATTTTTGTACACCATGTTTCCTAAAGCTTTAAACATTCCCTTTTACCAGGTGCATGTTGTTACCATGTATTTACTACATACAAGAGACATCAACGCCTAGTTTACACAAAACGCACACACACAACAGTTGATGTCAGGAAAGAAAGCAAACAACAGAAACGCACATTACAACTTTAATACAAGGTAAAATAAAACAGGCAGTGTAGTTTCATTTTAATTTTTTTCTTGTGGAAGAACATTATGCCACCCTTCCCTCTGAAACCTACAAGGTAATGTCAACTGGTTACCAATCACAGTTGCAGTTAAGTTAAAAGCTGGCCCACACAGAATTTGAAACACATGACATTCTACATTATACTATGTTAATGGTGATACTTTTTGTCCCAAATACTGCTGTAAATTGTAATAAAAATAAGGAATTATCTATAAAAAGTGTAACTATTTTTTAGTATATTTGTTGCTGCGCTTAAATTCTCAATTTTTTTCTGATAAAAATGATGTCTAATACAAAGTTCATTTAATTATAATAAATGCAATGACTGTATTGTTTATAATTGTAATGATTTGAATAGTGAAGTTTAAGATTGTAAGTTATAAAGTAACCCAATGAATTGGAAAAAATAAACAAATTAATTAAAATCACAAATCTTTTTATTTATTTTCTATATTTTTTATGTTCTTTCTCTAAACTCTTTATGGACTGCCAATTTATTACATGCCAGAAATGGATTGGAAATGATGTTTGAATAATAATTTTAATAATAGCAACCACAACAATAATAACAATAGGTCCAAATTTTTGTCCAAAAGACAAACCATCAAGACAAATCATTAATATTAATAGATTCTGGGAAACATCACTCCTGCAAATACATTCCAACATTCTTTAACTTACATGACTGAGAGATCATAGAACATGACCACCATATGCTCTCAATTATCTGCATGCATGAAATGTGGGACATTGGCTAATCTGTGCAAAGTGTCAAAACAAGTCTTGGACGTCTATCAAAAGCCAAACCTATTCTCCAGCTTTTAACTCCTGTTTTTTCCAAGGCTGCACTGACTTCCCCATTTCTTCCAGAACAGCAGAGAAGTCAAACATTTACTTAACTTATCCCTACCAATTAGCCCTGCTACTCTCATAGCCAGACCCTCTGGCTGCTAACTTTGTCACTAACATGCTAGTAACCTGCTGGTAACAGTTCTGCAGTTCAGTGTAAATGTTTAATACAATACAAATGGTCAGGAGATGTTTTTGTAGCAACAAGCATGCTAGTAACTACCTAATAAAGGGAGCACTGCACAGTGTGTAAATGTTTAACATGGTACCAGTGTAGATTTGGAAAAGGATTTACTGCTTAACCTCCCCACAGTTCATGCACTATAGATGCTTCAGCACTAAGAAATGGACAAAACAACTTCAGGACATTTGATGCTTTGACACCACACAATATGTTTTGTTTATAGGCCTGCATGCCAGGACAATTTACAGTTGTCCAAGCTGGGTATCTTTTTGGGCACAGAGAGACCAATAAATAAACCAACCTTTGCCCTTCAAGTGTAAATAGACGAACCCAGGCCAGGCACAGAGGGCAAGACAGGGAATGAGAAAGATTCTCCTCATATGGTTTTGACTGCCAGGTCAAGAGGTTAGCAGTAAGTCATTCAGGCGGGTGCCTGATGGGGCTATAAACGTTTCCTGTGTCCATCGGATGAGGTTTACTGAGGTGAACAGCCTTTCACATTGCCAACAGATTAACATCTTGGAGAGGTGTCCAGCATCCAATTTTGTAGATTTCCAAGTAGCTTGTAACTCGTGCCTGAGGACCAGTTAAAATAGCATCGTAAATGGACATCTAACACTAAATTAAAGAGAAAGAAGATGAGAGGGACTGTAAGATGGCAGGTGTGAAGATGGGAGAACAGAAGCAGAAGAGTTAAGGCCAGTGGAGCTTGTAAACAAATTTAAATCTGTCTTAAGGGCACATGAGAACAAGATCAATGAACAAAAGCAACCTGTCCCACCATGGACCGAGTTGCCATGTCTGCAGGACACAGGGATGGTCCGATCTGCACTAGCCCAGAGGTGGCAGGGCCATGGTCCACTTTCAGCTGCCTAACTCCACTGCTGACCTTGGGGTCACCTCATTTCCTCATACCCCTTACCTACCCTGCCATAAAGGCCTTGGACCAAACAACACAGCCCAGGGAGTCGTAGATAATAGGGGAGATGTGAGGAGTTCTTGGCAGTAGAAGATGCCCCAGGAATCTCGGAAAGCAACCCCATGTTACCCACTGTCACTAAGAAGAGTTGAGAAGAAATCAGAAATCCCAAAAGTTTTTTGTTTTACATAGGTCCTCGACCCAATAGATCACAAGTGCATCTTTAGACAGATATGGAGACAGATATTGAGAGAGTTTACAAACTGGAGAGAATAAGGAGAGCTGATTCAGCTGGCCTTGGGGCAGAGCTACCAGTCATAAAGTCAACAAACAGAGGAACTGGGAAAATCCCAGGGGCTTTGTTAAAGGATCCAGCTCTCAGAATCACTCTCAAACTAAACCTGTGAGGAAAAGATATACTTACAGGTGATGATTTCTGTGAGTTCATCAAAAAGCGCCACTAACCTTCTGTACTCTGTTTTTATAGGACCTGAGCGCCATCATGGACAGCCAGGTGAGGGTGAAGGTGAGGCCAAAGTTTCTACTGGTAAATGAGCACCAGGGGTAAATAACCCTACCATCTCCACCTGACCCTAAACTGCCTGTAAAACAGCAAACTCCGAGCACTCAGAAAGGAGGGTAAATGAGAATAAAGACCATAAGAACACCTTCTCTTTGTGTTTTCATAGAGAGGAATAAAGTGTTTTAGATCCAGGCTGAGTTCTATGGCCTTGTCCTCTTTTGGACCCTGAATGTAATAGGCCAACAGCGGGTCCAACAGGGGGGCTATGCCCCTCTGGAAGACAAGCTGATGGGTTGAGGCCTAATAATGATGGTGTTAAAAAAAGCCCTAGGGGAAGGGTGGGAGGTTATTGGATTGATCAAAAGGCTTTAGTTTGATGGGTTAGCCTTTTAAAGGGGCAGGCCAAACTTTTAAAAAAGTCTCTTAAATTTGCCTTGTTAAATATAGGGGTATTTCCCCAAAGAAATGTGGAGTGGAAACTGCATTATTTCGTTCATAGCTAAAATATTAACCTCAGGATAAACAAGGTCCAGGATAAACAAAGTGAACAAACATTCTGCGTACTGTATATGCAACATTTATAACTTTTGCATGACCTAAACTCTGGCTTTGTTCCTGTGACAGAAAAATTGTAGCTGGATAGGATTGGATGCTGGCAGTCTATTTTTACAGTCTGTATAACCAGATATATAATGACTAAATATTGTGTGGTGAATGTAAAACAGAATGTCAAGATGAATCATTACTAATATTCATGAGAGAATTTTCACCTGCATATTTTCTTACACTGAATCATATGGACAATAAGGTGTTCTTTAACAACAGGAAATCCCAATGGAAGATTTCCATATCAGCCTATTTACAGCTTTTCACAAGTCATGATATTTCTTTATTTTATTCTTAGTCAGTAGTGCTGACAATCATTACATTTTTCATGAGTTGCCTGTACACAACGCTTCAGCCAAGAGCTTAAATAAACTGTAAAACTAGAAAAGAAAAACATGCACGTGAGCAAGGCTTCTTTTACACACAATCAGCTCTACATAAGAGAATCCAGAAGGCGGCATTTAAAGGAAATCTATTTTTTACAGCTAGACAGTTAATTTTAATGAGCAGGATCATAAAGATGGCAGACATCCATTGCAATGGTACATGAGGTTAAACCTCTCGAACCTAAATGTTCCAACATGGCAAATGCAGATGTCCAATCAAACTCTGAGCAGAGAGGAACAATCTCTCTTAAGATAACACCATGACTGTGCTAATGAATATTAACTGTAAACGTCTTGGTAACGTATGTAACCCTCGTTCCCTGAGGGAGGGAACAGAGACGATACGTCAACGAACTGACGTATGGGTTCTCGCTTGATCACCTTTGAATAGAAAAAAATGTGCCAATGAACATTGGCCTGAGAGAAAAGAGCCAATAAGCGTTGGGCAAAGCAGCTCACTTTTATTCAGGTTTGTGCTGAGGAGCCAAGATGTGTCCTGGTCAATCAGCGGGGAATCAGGCTTGCGGCAAGGGGATGTAACATACGTAACCAAGACGTTCCCTTTCAAGTTAGTCACGTTCAACGTTACGTCAACAAACTGATGTATGGGCGAGGCCTCTGTACGACAGCTTCCCAGCCTCCGTAACCTACCCAGTGAGAGGTTGTGGTGATTGTTCCTGTCCCCCCAGGAGAGGGCACCTCAGTGTACAGATCTTCTTCCTTTCCTTATGGCCACGAGAAACACTGGGGAAAACACCTGTTCCAGGCAAAGGGCGCTGCGAAGACCACACCCTGCTAAAAAAAGGTAATGTGTGGAAATGAGGTATAGACTGAAAAGGCAATATGGGAAATGTGCTGCTCCTACCTACGGCTCACTGTCCACAGAGACTGGCAACAGTACAGCGCCAAGGGAAAGACATGGGTTCACCGATAGGGAGACCTTATCTTGGAGAATACACATGTGGGATTACCAAGGGGGACTCACTACACATGGGGCACCTAGCCCAGCACAAGGGCTGACTGTGGCATACACATGAGTACTGGGCCTGGCGTGAGGCTTCTCCGCCGATCCTGCTCGCCGACGGGTGCTGGAGGAATCACAACATAAGGTTTACCATTGGGAAACTGCTGCTAAGGAATACAAATGCCTATTTCCCCCTATCACAGGGTGTAGGCAATGCAAGCGAAAACAGAGCACATCCTCCCACCCACTACCTTGTGGGTCCAAACACACAGGAGGATATGGGTTCCACCCTGAGATTGTAAAACCTCGCAAGGGCGGTAGGTGTCGTCCAGCCCACAGCTCTGCAAATGCCTGCTAGAGGGGTGCCCTGCGCCAACGGCCAGGAGGAGGCAACACTCTTAGTCAAGTGAGTCTTCGCATCGAGGGGGCACAGCACACCTTGGAAGTACACCAAGTGATGGCAGCCACTATCCAGTGGTCCATATAAATTCACAGAGCGCAAACAGGACTCAAAGGGCAGGGTCTGCCTTCTCCATGGGCAGCGCAGTCTCCAGGCACCCCTTAGGAACCTGATGACCAGCTCATGCTTTCCTAAATGCTTACTTTCTACTGCTAGGTGATGGGCCACGAGAGCCGCTACATAAACCTTCAGGGTGGAAGGGGACAACCTTGGTTCCCTTCCTGCATAAAGGAAAGCACCGAGCCGATAGGGCAAGTGCGGTGGTTTTCTTCACAGGAAGACAAGTCAGCGAAGAGGCTCCATTCTAAGGCGTAAGCTCACCTGGTAAAAGAAGCCCTCGTCTGAGTGATAGTGGTCACCACGCTCAGGGGTAGATCACTCAGGGCCTCCGCGTTCCGTCCAAGAACCATACATGAAGGTTCCAAAAAACTGGGGCGCGGGTGCCAGATAGTGCCCTGTCCCTGAGAAAGATGATCCTTGCTCAGGGGAATCTGCCAGGGAGGGGTTGTCACAAGGAACATCAGGTCCGAAAAGCAGGTCCGGGTGAGCCAGTATGGCGCAACCAGCTCCAAGCTCCTCTTGCACTTCTGGTAGAAAAGGCACCGGGGCAGGACGGGGGTTCCCGTTCAGCGCATAGCCTGTGCAACAGAATGGGTAGCAGCAAAGGAAGCTTAATCTCTCAGGAGAGAGAGAGAGCTGTGACCGCAGCTTTGAGATGGGCATGCTCTCATAATCAGAGCACAATCCAACCATGAACACTGCAACTGCATGCTGCTCGGCCAGGCATGTGATGCAGTAAGCATAGTCAACAGACAGGTCTGGAAGTAAACACATCCAGGAACATACAGATGGAAAGGCATCTTTATAAAGACGCACATCATCCATAAGAGCTCATTAGAATGGCAACTTGCTATTTCTACGAATTAAGCTCTTTTAGAACCAGTAGTGAGTGCGAGTAGCGCACACTCGGCTCCGAAGCATAAATCTGAATGAAAGCGAGCTGCAGCTGGCTTTATATACCTGCTTCCGAAAAAAACTCGGCCGCAACTCCTTTGCCCAATGCTCATTGGCTCTTTCCTCTTGGGCCAATGTTCATTGGCACATTTTTTTCTATTCAAAGGTGATAGGGCTCTCAAATGAGACCCCATACGTCAGTTTGTTAACGTAACGTTGAATGTGACTGATTGAAAGGGAACTGAATTCTTCCTCTAATGAGCAATATATACTCATTGGATTTCATTTTAGGGACAGTTTTTCATAATAAATACACTGCAAACATTTAAAAATGTATTAACATAAATTTTCAATCTGGAGAATATCTTACCCTTTATTGATAACATTTAATCAACATCAACTCATTTTTATGTGCTTAAATGTGTAATTAATGCAACTATAATCTAAATTGGTTGACTTAAATGGTTATTATTTTCTAGACATATCTAGACTTTTTCCACATTTGGTGCCAATTTTCTTCCAAGCCTGGGTTAATTTTTGACCCATGTGTGCGACTAAAGTAATCAACAGGATTGAACATAATTTGATTGTATAAAAGCTAGAATCATTGATGCAAGCGTGCTAATAAGACTGTAAACACAACCAATAAAAAGTGTTTGAATAATCAAATTGACCTTAAAACTGTCTTGATTTAATTTAAACATACATAGCTGCTTTGCTCTGGCGTGTTCAGGTAAATGAATACTGTTGGGCCCGTGGCTGGAGGTGGCCCATAAAACTGAACCTGTGGAGGCTGTGAAGGCTTTGGAGGGAAGTAGATTAAGCAGAAGTAAAGATCGAAGATGGGGCAAAGGGAAGTGATAAAGTCATGGCGCTTGTGACACTGCATGCTTCCCGGTCTCGGTCTGGGTAAGGACAGCTTGGGTTTCAGTGGCACCACAGGCCTTACTGAACCCACTGTGACTGGGATAATGAAGTTGCCTAAGGGGGAACAAGGAATGACATCCTCCCTCAAGACAACCTGTTGGATATTGTTGGATATGGTTTAACCTATCCTACAAACTGTTCCCCTCCCACAGTTGCATTGGTTTGGGCCTTGGGGTGGCAACCTCTTTTTGACCTCTTGTGAAACTGAGATCTTTATGCCTCTTCTTTGCAAAGACATTCCTAGCACTTCTGGAACACAAGGTATGTTTACACGACAACAATATACTAAAAATGGAAAACAGTTACAGATGCTGTCCTATACAGACGACAACACTGTCAAAATGATCCCCATTCACATTGTTTATAGTGAAACAACTAAAAACATTGTATTATTTACGCCAGGCCAAGAGTTGATGTCAACAGATTGACTTAACACATAACATGCATGCTTATGATGACATTCTTTTTACAAAATTTGCATTTAAATTTTTTTTTTAAAACTTTTAAACCCATTTTTAAAAATGTTTGTTTCCAGGCCCCCAAAGAACTGTCATTGTGGCCAAAATGCATATAATGTTTAGTGCTATTAACATGGTGTTGTGTAAATGACACCAAAGATAAACAATTTTAAAATTCTGCCAACCAGTCCATTTTTGTTATTGTACACCCATTAGTGAAAAGACTGAGAATGTGAAAATGTGATAATAGAGTGGTCATAATTCTCCCTAAGGTCATTCCTCCTGATCTAAACAAACATTGCTGAGCTAGTAATGTCAGAAGGGGAGAGGCTGGACAGCCCAGCTTGGTATAGCATAGTTATGGCTGCTTTGAAGTGAGGAAACTGCTGAGAATAGTGGAGACTCCTCAGACAGCAGGAGATTGGCAGCTATTACACAGACCATCAGGACAGTGCAGAATCAGGTCATCAGGACAGCACTCAGTGGTTCTTTAGCAAGACATATGAGCCTCTGAATTACAACTGTCTGCTTGTGCTTCTCACCCCCTGCCTGGCAGGAGCATGGCTGCTGCACAACAAAAATCCAAAGGAGTGGGTCACAGATGCTGCGAGGCGTCTGACAGATGCTGGAGACAAATGAGTTTTCATCAGGCACTTTACTGCTTCTCTAAAACGGGTCATTTCAGCTTGCTGGGGTATTTTTGCTTCATTTAGTATGTTTCTAACATTTCTATCATTTGGGTGATTTTGACACCTTACAGCAGATCTGATATACTGTGTAATACCAAGTTATAACGGGCAATGGCAGTCACACCAAAGGAGTTATTTTGCCAGCTCAAGCTTTGGTACAGGCTGCTCTGGTGTCAAACTCTATACACCAGGGGTCACCAACACGGTGCCCGCGGGCACCAGGTTGCCCCAAGGACCACATGAGTCGCC
>JAZGTJ010000983.1:0-40339 GCA_036877575.1 Botia almorhae
TCAGACAGAATCTGAAGGACTGCTGGGGCCAGGCCCAGTCCTTCACTGCCAGACCTGAGCTCTCCTCTTATCAAGGGGGGGTTGAGCATATGCCCTGGGGCCACCCAAAACCTGGAACATTAAAACTTGCCATGGTGGCTCAGCTCAGCCGTGAACCCTGAGCTAGTCTGGCAGCTTAAGGAAGGATTTGAGGCCTGGACGACTGGGCCTGCAGTCAGAGCCAGAGTTGGAATTGCTCTCCTATGAACAGGTATAGCGGATTACAAACAGCATCCAAATTTCCAGAATTCTGGAGTGGAGAGCGAAAGGGCTTGGACAGGAACCATGATCCAGATGATGTCATTGTAAGCCACATACGCATTTAGAGAAACACTAAGAAAACTACCTTCTGATCTCCAAATTTGACATGCAAACCTATTTAAAACAATCCCATATGTTTCTCTATACAAAGAGCATGAACATTGAAAAGCAAAGTGGTTATAATGCATAATGTTTACATTTGTTTCATAAAATAAGAGATCAGAGGGATTCCGATGAGGTCATGTTTTGGATGGATGCCCAAGCAATTGTTTGATGGTGCGTCAAATTTCTCCTTCATTACATGGCAAAACTGAATGAACGCAAAGGCTGAAAGGTCTAAACACTGAATACGTGCAGGGAACGGGTGGGGGAGTGAAAGATGAGTTCCTGGTAGTTTTTCTCTTCTCCCTAGAATTCACGAACTCACTCTTGATTATGCTGTGGGAGTTGTAGAAAGGACATCAGTGCACTTGTCTGAGGCAATGAAGCTTCCCCCCCTCTTCCTCTCACTCTTTCTGCACAGCCCTTGCTGTGTTTTTGGCAGTCACAACTGACCATCATGAGTCGCTGTGCCAATTTTAGTGAAAACTGGCACATATGGCAGCTGAAGTGCCATATGCCATAACAGAATATTTTTGGCGGTTTCCTCCATTTGTATAATCACTGGATGCGATATAAAAGTGGTTCATTATTAATTATTCTTTTTACTATTTTGTACCCCTTTAAAAGAACCATTTTATGCAAGTGCAGCTCAAAAAGTTAATATAAAAAGGAGTATTTGCTCATATAAAGAGATTAAAGGGGATAGATTTGGGATTAGTAATTCTACCTGTGAGCCTTTAATACTTTAGTAAGGCACCTGTATATGTGTGTATTGTGAGAAAGTGACTACTCTGTAGACTGTAAACACTCACATACTAGGGCTGCTGTTGTCTTCCTTACAAGGCTGAAACTCCTTTCTTTTCCTCTTCTGCCCTCCATTGGAAAGAGCATGTTAAACCTTCAGAAAGCTGCACTGCTAAGATGACTGCACTGCTCTATCTATCAATCTATCTAATATATATGTATATATATATATATATATATATATACACACACACACACACACACACACGTTCAATCATCTAGTAACTGCATGAAATGTAGTTTAAAGTTTAACTTTTTCTGAAAGCTAAAGAAATGAATAGTTGGTGCTGAGCTTTGTGGTTTAGATTGTATAAATCTGTGTCCTGCCAATATGGCAATGCCACCAGATGTAAACATTAATCAAAACATTGATAACTATGAGCCCTGTTCCTCCATCAGCCCAGGGCATCAGGATCAGGATCCCTAGGGCTATTACAGTATGACAATTAACAATATATGTTGTCATACTTATTCCCTTGCAGTAAAATCAGTGCAGCACAGCTGAACCGCTACATAAAAACAGCCGCTGGTAGTTTTAATTGTGCCCTGACTTACATCTGTTTGAAGTATGTTGATGTCCCTCGCTCTCTCTGATTTTAAAAAACTGTATCATTCTATGTTAGCACGCATCTGAATGACTACAATAAAGTTGTGCTTAATCCATCAACATCTATAATTGACCACAATTTTTTCTTTCACCTTCTTATTTGTGGTATTTTTTCTTACAACCAGATAATAAATACTTTAAACACAAAATAATATCTTAGACTTACTGTTTTGATATTAACAGAGGCTTGCAGGGGTTTGAATGACAAACAACTTTCACTGTCACTGTCATCAAGGTGAGCAAACTGCATTTCTGCACTTAAGACAACGGGGATCAATTTATTCAACCGTTCATTCAGCCTCTGCTCTGTATATGTATACAGAATGTATAATTTATAATTACAAATACACTGTAAATGTATAATTTAAATTGTATGTACTTTTTAATCTGTTAGAAAGAGCCTATTTATCAAAGACCTATGTATGCTACAAACATTGTTTGGATACAGACGTGTGAAACTTTTAACAAATTGAAACAAAACTTTTTTGTGCAGAGCAAAATTAATTTACTGTTAACCCGAGTTAATGTATTGTTGTAGTTCATAGTTACTATTTTGTAATCTATTATTAAGATCTTTAAATTAGGAAATAATGGTGTAGCCATGTTTAATCAGTGATATTTATACTAAATTACAAAATCATATGGAAGAAAATTATTAATCATATTGTGGATTGTTACATTTGCATTAAGAAACTAGAATGAGATAAAAAAAATACTTCCAGAGCCTGGAAACCTAAGAGTCCTAACCTATTAAATTATTGATATATCAGAAATGTAAGTTTTACCTATGGGTCATACCAATGACTGCATCAAATACAAACAAACACTTGGTTGTTATTAAGGACAATGAGGTCTACAGTATATACAAAATATCATTTCACAAAGATCCAATAGAACTGATAGTAAGTTATTATCTAGCTTTGTAACTTTGCCCATATACACCTCATTTTTGGCAGAGTGAGCGCTTGGTAAAACTTGTTTTTTTGATTATCATAAGTGAACTGAATTAACTTATGTTAAACAGCAAATTAGTAGTACTGGTATGCAATTACTGGAGATGATGTCATGATCTTAGACCTGCACTAGCAAACGCAGTCGCCAACTTGTGCTCATGTAACCATACACCTACATTTGTGGTCCTACAAAATTACTATACATTAAGTCAATATCATTTATGAAAAATATATATTTTTATCATTCCACAATTTTATACAGGTTAACGTTTAATTAATAAATTTTTGATCAATATAAGTGCACTTACTCTTTCTTTTCATCTGTTTTGTGCATATTTATTTGGCAAATGCTTTCAAAAATGTTTTGTTTAACGGCAAGTGACAGAGCTTTTTTCTTTAATGTGTATGGCTATTCCGTAAAAGAGATTTTAATAAAAGTACAACACAATTGTACAACAAAATGAATTAGCTAAATTAGCAATAGGTTAAACAAAATCTGTCTGATCAATAATGACAGTTAATTCTGGAGGTTATGAGCTCGTCGTCGGACAACGTCCAAAGTCGTGGACCAACTACGACAGTGACCCGTAAACCTTCCCTATAGATTAATGTAGGCTACATATTTTGTGGAGCTCAGCACAGAAAATTGCTGTTTGAAAAAGTGATGCGTATTGTTTTCATGTAACACATGAACGTCAAAAGGTTTCAAAGATAACGTAGCTGAGCACTTTGCTAAAACACACTCTGGCACCTGTTTGCTTGAATACTCACTTCGGTCTGTCGCAGGTGTTAATACAGACATCATGAGTCCAGTCGTGCTCAGGTCAGGTTGAGCACGCGGGGCTCTCGCGCTTCACTCTCCTACAGATTGAGCGCCACAGCAGGTGTGCGAGCGACAAGCCTGTAGCGCTCTTGAGCAGCCGGAAACCCAAAGAGCGCCCCAGATGCAGTTAAGCGTCAATCGAGCAAATTGCTAATTGCTGTTAGTCAAACCAGAACTGTGAACAGAAATGAGGATAACAATAAAAAGACATAATTTAGAGCCGGATCACGTCGCAAGTGGTGCCTGCATATTCACAAGTGCGAGCGAAGACAGCATACGTCCTGTATTTTAAGGAAGCTGTGGACAAAGAGACTCAGTGTAGTGGACTGTGTAATAGACAAACTTTTAGTCGGCTATTTACTAGGGTGCGTTCATAAAATCCGCAGGCCTCGTAAGCATTTAGCAAACAAAAATCTTTTGTTTGCTAAATGGCTGATAATTGAATCTACCTACCAAATAATACCAATAATTATAATAACAATAATAATATGTTTCGTGCAATTCATAAAAATGTATATATATTAATAAAGGGTTATTGAAGACTGGGTATATAACTGAATTGAGAGATATTCTGCAGATTTGCAATTGTTTTAGTAATTACAGTGCATTTAACAACATTTTGGAATAGGGACTCTGCAAGCAAATCGCGTCTACTAACTGTCGGCGACAGAAGAGTTAAAGGGAGGAGACGAAGCGTGTCACGCCTCATTGGGCAGATTAGGTGCAGCAAACAAAAAGTGTGTATCTGGGTGCCAGTCAGTCAGTGTATCGGCCCCATCTGCACGCTTATCTACGCTCGCGAATCATAAGACAGTCGGCAACACTGTCACTTTCAAAATACGGGGAAATGTACTGACTGCACGGATTTCACGGGAGGCACTGAATACATACTTGAAGACATATTGACAGCAATTTCGAAAGCTTGTGGATTATTTTACCCTATTACCATGGTGAGTACGGTCAATTTTACAATCAAAACAACCGGAGGCTATTAATTCATGGGACTATATGCTGCGCTCAAACAGCATCCTGCAGCTGTGTTAAAAACCTCACAGATGGGAGACGAGAGCGCACTTACTTACAAAGCTATACGTTTAGTCAATGAATCAGAAAGCTGGTTCAAACGTCATTGCACTGTCATAAAGTTGGAATGACAACAAAACCGTAGGTAACAAAGAGCAATAAATTTCAGCCTGAAACGGGAGGTCATTGGGTTCGTCTACTCTATTTTAGAAATGCGCATATATTCGTGGGTCTATTATAGTATTTAGTTGAAATGCATATTCATTGGATCCTTTGTCTGAAGAGTGAGAGTGCGACCTCACAATTACAAAAGGAGAGGATCGTGAAAAGGGCGAAATTCAAGCTAAAGCTTTTTTATGAAGGGAACTTTACGCGTCTGTGGACGAACGAGAGCCAGACGTGTCCGTATAAAATAACATCATCTTCCAAAATAAATCTTATGGACGCTGTATGGCTAGAAGTTTTTCTGTTATTAGCATGTTGATTTATTATGCAGTTATGCATGTTGCAGTTAACTTTGAGAAATAAATACAATATAAATTTAAATGAAATAAAATGAACAACAATAGAATGAAACAGGTGACCTGCGATGTTTATAACAGCAACTTACGTCTAAAAACTGAAAACGAAAATTTGTACACTGGATAGCCTATTTTAAATTGTTGGTGGAAAATCAGTTAGTTATTCAATTCAATACAACATTTCAGAGCAAACAATAAATCTGTTTATAACACCTTTTCTACTTTCCACATGGTAATTTCATGCTTTAAGCTAAAAATCATAATAATCATAAATAATCATAAACGGTGCTTGCAAGTAATCTAATGTTTGGCATATCAGAAATAATGCACTTTTGTGAAATATTGCTAAAACCCATTTTGTTTAACAAGTTGCACGAGTAAGCTGCAATTCACGCGTAACAAGATAAGGGAGATTCCCCTCGTTTGTAAATGTGCATTAGGGATTTATAGAAGACAAAATAATTAACTCCGCGTGCTGCCTTAATTAAAGTCTCAGAATGAAAGTCGTGGATTATGCTAATGACTAGACATACGTTCCTTCTTGTAGAATGAAGCAAAAGGTTAGGTAACATAAAATTAGCGACTTAGACAGTGGTCTAGAAATCAATTCGACATGGTCTGCGATTGTATATAGACCGAACGGCCTCATAAAACATGGTTTTCATCCCTGTTCAATCGCTTCAAAAAACTTGAAGAGAACAAAAAATAAAATAAAAAATGTTAAATAAAGTATTACTTTCACATACATGCTTGTTAATAAATCATTGTATAATAATAAATATTCATCTGCTTTAATGGGGTTTCCAAAACATACGTTAACCAGTTAATATATATAGTCTCATCAACAAATTGCATAGCAGAAGGTAAATGTCAGAATTGTATTATATTTGGTATATATTATTTTAGTATATTATATAGGCTATAGGCTGCCAAATATACGGTATGAGCAGCAGTATATAGGGAGGTTTGTAATTGAATTATTGTGCAGTAAACTCCTTTTAAACTCCGCCTCAAAAATTTAAAAAAGTTTAAAAAAAGTATTTAGCCTTATGTGTCACAGAAATAGCTACAAAACTATGCCGACTTTTATATAATACTAATAATTCACTGGCATTGTCTTACAGCAAATGATGGAGGAATCCAGTTCCCACAGACTGGCCTGGGATGGCGACGCAAAGGCGATGCAGCAGTGTTTAACGGATATTTTTACCAGCGTCTACACCACCTGCGACATTCCGGAAAATGCCATTTTTGGCCCATGCGTTTTGAGCCACACTTCACTGTATGATAGCATCGCATTTATTGCTCTGAAGTCCACAGACAAGCGGACGGCGCCTTACATATTCAGGGTAAGATCTGTGTATGTTTTCCAGCAAAAGGACAATTTTATGTTACAATTATGTTACAAATACTGAAGCTACATGCAGCGCTATACTCAAATATTTATTTCGTTGCTTTTGTTTATATTATTACACTTTGTGATGTTTAATTGCATACAGCCATGACAACTACAGAGGTGTTTGAATAGGAACGTACGTTTAAGTCTGTGTGTGAAGCAGATAAATTAGACCCTACAGTCACCTGATTTACTAACTACTGGTGCTGGATACAGGTGGACACATCAGCTGCCAACAGTTCCTCTGAAGGACTGATGTGGCTGAGGCTTGTGCAGTCAGCGAGAGACAGGGATGAACAGAACTTAGAGGCCTATGTGAAGAACGGCCAGCTTTTCTACAGATCACTGAGGAGAATAGAGAAGGATGAAGAGCTCCTGGTGTGGTATGGAAAGGACCTTATTGAGCTGCTCCTCCTGAGCACAGGCAGAAACCAAGTCAAAAATAAAGGTACACTTTAAAAAAAGACCAATACATGCCATTTGTAATATTTTGGTTACAAATAGTAGTAGCAAATATAATAGTATTAAAAATAATAACTGTGATTGAATAAATAGCTATACGAAAAATAGTCAAAGTTTAATTTAAAAAAAAATTCATAAAGATTATTTTTTTAAATATGTGCACATGAATTAGAGGTCTCATTACAGTAATTTTTACAACAATGTAAGTAGTATTTGACAACTAAATTTGACATTTGAAAGATTGGAACACTTTTAATTATGATGTCTAAACATTTTTGGGCACCAGTTTGTGGACACCTTTCCTAATATTTAACTTTTTTCTTTTGTGAACATTATCTATTGTAGGAACCTCACCCCTTTTGTGCCCAGACTGTAGCCAGCGTTTCCAGTTCGAGTTTCCCTTTTTGGCTCATCTGAGATTCCGTTGCACTAAGAGACTACAAAGCATGGCCAGCCCAGAGGAGGAGGCCAAGGATGCCAGTGACCAGGCTAGTCTACCTCCTGCCAGGTCCAGTCCCAAACTGGGTCGATCTGATGGCTTTTCCAATCCACAGGATGGGAAACCATCCACAGACTTCCACAATCTTGCCAGGGATTTGGAAAATAATAGAACCAGTCCACCAAGTGACAAAGAGGCTGAAATCCTGAGTGAGAACTCTGGAAAGCGCAAGTTCTCTGACATGGAGGACAGCAGGAATATTGGATTATCTCAGCCTCTCAAATCCAAAGAGGAGCTGGCCAACTCAGCACAGCAGTACCGTGGAGCGTATGGTCTGGAAGAGAGCAGGCGGGCCTTTTCTCCTTCTGTTTCAGAGTCGACAGAAATCAAGAGGAGCGCCTTTACAGAGGTCAAAAAGTCACCTCAGAGCTTGAAGCACAGTGGCAAAAACTCCAGCTCCAACTCTGAGAACAAGGAGGCTGGCCGGCCCAGCAGCAACCCAACCGAAAAACACCTAAACATCAGACAGGTTCTTAGTGAGACTCAACCCCCACAGTCCCGCATGGAGACCTCATCAATTGGCAGTGCTTTCACTTCAGTGCCCCAACAGGGTGGTGGAGGATCGGAGAGAAAGAGTGCCTTTAGCCAGCCGTCTCGAACCTTCTCGCAGCTATCACCTCTTGTCATGGCACCCAAGCTTCTGCCAGCAGTAGACTGTCATCCTGCAGTGGGCGACACTGTCTCTTCCAGTAGACTCTATCAGGCAGACCACCTCACCGCAAAGCTTCAAGGCTCAGAACTAGGCAGCAACTGCCCTGTGCCAAGTGGGATTGCAAAACAGAACCCTTTTCTTTATGCCACAACCTTCTGGCCCAAGACCTCAGGCCCCATCCAGCTGCAGATGCCCTCTGCTCTTACACTTCTGCCTCCTTCGTTCACATCTCTCTGTCTACCTGCCCAGAACTGGTGTGCCAAGTGCAATGCCTCCTTCCGCATGACCTCTGACCTAGTCTACCACATGCGTTCACACCACAAAAAGGAGTATTCTATGGAACCTCTAGTTAAAAGAAGGAGAGAAGAAAAATTAAAGTGTCCGATCTGTAATGAAACTTTCAGGGAGCGACACCACCTTTCTCGGCACATGACCTCTCACAACTGAGTTTTTGAGGATTTTAATTTGTTTCACCGTTCTTTTTTCTTGAAAAAGGAGAAGTTCCAAATTTGTATCAAAACGGAATATGGTAAACCTAGAGGAGTAATGCCAACACATTTGTTCTCACTTTTAAAAGACGTTGCTGTTTGATTTCTTCAAATGTCATGTTTTTGTGTATGAAGATGCATTTTGACTTAAAAACCTAAAATCTATTTATTATATGAAGCACTTATTTGAGAAAAGGGACAATATTAATGTAAGTGTACTTTTAATTTTGTACATATTAATGTATAATGTACATGAATCATTTAAGATGCAGATCCATTTCATTGAGAGTTATTCAATGACATGTTATCTATATGCATAAGGATATTGAAAACTGGGAATATGATGTCAAAGTGTATTTAAGAGTGCATGTAAATTATAGGTATTGGTTTAAGATGCAGTCTATTTGAAACAATGTAAATACTTGTTTTGTTTTAATACAAAGTGTAATATTTTGTGTCTGTGAGGAATAGATTCAGTGTTTCTTCCTTTTGCTGAAATTCACTATTTGATAGTTTATTGAATCATGTTGAATGCTTTGACAATAAAATAGCTTTATTTTCACCTGACTGTGTTTTTGATTCTGCCTGACTTTAAATGAATGGCAAATGATTATCTAAATATTAAAGATGAATTAAAAGAGTACTTTTGACATTAAGAAAAAATAACGTAGAGGGACGCTTATATTTACATTTTAGACAACATCTAAAATACAAACGAGCACTCTTCTACTATTTTGCTTATGCCACATGAGCTGGTTTGGACAACAACAGTCTCAACACTCGTAATCATCTCTAAAGCGATTTTTATTTATGAAGAATTTGTCTTCGATAAACGCTTTAATTGGTAACTTTTTAACAAGCTACAGGGAAATAGACCTATTAGACAAGAACGCAATATATTACATTCTTATAATATAGGTATATTGTGTACGTTCACTAAAAGCATAGTGTGTCTGTCGGATTCGATCATCAAATATTTGTCGGGAGATACTGTGTAAGGTACGTAGGCAAATAATAGGCTAATAATGAGAAGAACAACAACCATAATAATAATGATAAGTAATAAAAATTATGCTAATAATCATGCTAATAAAATAAATAATTTAAAACCCATGACATTTCCGCCACGATAAAATATCCATGAAATTAGGTATCGAAAACAGACGCCAAGAAAACTGATCTTTTCTAATATAACATAAACCTGAAGAACGCACTCTTTGTTTTCAAATGACTCGATGTACAGTCACAATATGATACGAGTAAAATAAGAGCAAGTCCGTCCTCGTTATTAGCTACAAAAGGCAAAACAGACTATTGTCCTAATTGAAACCAATATTAAATAAGTTAACAAAGTTTAAGATACTTGTTTAAATGAAACAACAGAAACGCCCTTTTAATTAAAATTATATAATCCAGTTTTAAACATTTGATATGTAGTCTTTAATATGTAATCTGTCACAGGGCCACAGGTATAATAAAACTAAGATTTAAACCTTAACGCTGTGAATTTATACGTCACAGTCAGCTGTGATTTGCAATAAATAACCACAATAGACATTGAAACACCGCATCAGTTTACGCTTACATTACATTTAGATGTATTTTTTCAGGTATAAAAAATATTAGAACTATCAGGAGTCGAAAAGGAGCCACAGGATGCAAAAATAGCTCAACAGTGACACCAAGCTTTTATAATGAAAATTTCAACCAAATCAGGATTTTATAAACGTATTATGACCTTCTACAGCGGAGCACTAGTGCGCCCTCTAATGGTCAATAGAGGAGCGCACACCGCTAAGGTTCAATAAGCTTATGAGCATTAATGGGCTTTGAAAATAAAGACAAAGAGCGAGCGAAAGAAAGCGAGAGAGAGAATATAACACAAATATTAAAAACTATTTACAAAATAAAAAATAACAAAATAAAAAAATGTTAAAAAAAATAACATTTTAAATGAAATCTTTCTTAAACAACAAAGCAACCAAAGAATTTGATTCAAAATATGAGGTAATGGGCTGATGTTAGTCACTCATACTTAGTGAAGATATTTATTGCCTGCCCCATGTTTGTGGCCGGAGTAATCTGTTCCTTCATAAGCTCCAGTTTCATTTGTCACTGTATCACTCAGCACCCCCAGGTCAGGCTCAGTTTATGCCCTTCTCACATGTGACCAATGTGGTCACCCTTGGCTAACCTAGCATGCCCGCTTCTCATACTTTACGTGTGATTCTGTCCCACGGTGAACCTTTTTTCCTGCATATGTCCTCTCTCTTTATTGTTCTGTTGTTCTGTAACATCTTGGCATGGGGCCCTTGCATCAAAATAGGTCTGAGTAAAACACACAGATCTTGAATACTATAATGTACGAATTAGGTATTTATAGATTATTCACACTAATGATACAGTGACACGTTTCTCATGTTGAGAAGGATGAGAAAACCGAATGCATGATTTATTACTGCTGGTCTGTATTCCTCCAAAGAATGTAAAAATGAATTAACATATTCAATTAAATAGAAAAATGCTGGGCATAATTACTATAAATCAATTTATTTGTTACATAATCAGCCCAAAAAACTATTTAACTATTATTTAACTATTACTATTTTTTGGTTATTCTGTGCATTAGGTTTTATTTTGTCATAATATTGAGTGAATCAAGCTACATCTTAGTATTATTTTAACAACAAGCACCACACAAATGCTCAACTATTTTTAAAGCAATACATTCAATCTTTCTCTGCATTGATATGGACAAATTTACACTAAGCGTTCACTTTAAAGATAAACCGATCCGCTTTACAGACATGATTTTGCACTTTTGCTTTGGATACTCCTCAACTGTTTGTACCTGTCTTGTGTATGTCTGCGTTGCTGAGTGTAACAGACAGATCTGAGAGGAGGAAAATATTTAGACTGCACCTGTCTCTTCTCTTCAAAGTTTTGCCCTTCATGGGTCATAAACTAAATCCTCAAGCAAAGAGAAACTGCTTAAAATAATTGAATTTAGTTATTTCAGGATCTGCTGGTAATCACAGTTTTCTGTGCCTGATTATATATCTTGATTTTAGAATGATATACATATTTTTATCCAGCAGTTATAAAAATGTTTAGCTACACTGCTCCATTTGGTGCTACAAATGCTTTAAATGTGCTAAGAAGGAAATAAACACTATATTTTAACTGATGTATTTCTGTATCTTTGTTGTTTATGAAATCATACTCGCTGTTTTAAAAAGTTTGTTTTTTGCACGCATATGAAATCAAAGCAAACCTCTTGTTCACATTCCATAGTTATAGTTACACTGAGCACGCAGGTGTCAGTAGCTCAGTCGCTAACAATGTCAGACACAGCTGTTGTTCACTAATGCTACAGGCTGAACCGCAATCAAACATAAATTATGCAACTGCAAAAGAGATCCGTGCATGACTGCTAATATAGACAACAGCACCATCACATTATCACAGACGGGTCATGCAAGGTTATGAAGTGATTAATGACAAGCTGCATACTTTACTAAAGCAGCATACAGGTCACACATTTTATCACAACTGCAATCAGATTTGTTGATGTTTCTTTCTAGATCATTTGTTGCAGTACAAAGGATGCATCTTTCGTTTACCCCCAGAGAGAGGCCATTTTAAGCATTTTGCCCCAGAGGTAAAATATAGACCTTCGGAAATCCACTGTAAAGCTATACGGAACTAATCTTTCAACGCTGCGCAGGCATTTTGAATGTCCGGCTCTGATTACTGCGCCTCTGAGCCAGGGCAGTCAGGTAGGGCTGAAGGTGGATTTATGCCAGGGGAAGTGCACAGGAAACTCCCTGTTGATTGGTGGGAGGGGGGGTGGTGACTGTTTGTTGGTTTTACTAGATAGGACTAAGAACCAGAAAAGGAGAAAATGGGGGCGCGGGGGGGTGGAACACTTCAGAAGATGCATTTCTCTGTTCTACAGTGAGGGATATGGGCCTACATCAGAGAGTCTGGCAATTTCTGCAGCCTCAACTCTGACCTGAAGGAATGGAGGCTAAAGCAAAAAGCCTGGCACTCAAACAAAGATGTATAGATCCCAGAGAGAAACAGATGTGGATAATGTATTGCAACAAGGCTGTTGTTGAAACAGTTTCAGAGGTTAGAAGGTCAATGATAAACCTTTTCAAAAATGAGGTGGTGATTACACCAATGCCCCAAACTGAAACATAGTGTTACCAAAAACAAATTCAGTATTTTTATCCCAAAATCTTAATAAAAAAATATAATGGTACACAGGTACAGGTACAGGTACAGGTACTGTTGTACTGCATTATGACCTTCAATGGCTAATAAAAATAATAATCGAAATATATTTTATAGTTATAGACATTAGACTTTTATTTTTATATACTTTTATAAAGGCGAGGCCACAAAGTGTTAAACATCTCAATTTCAGTATACAGTACTATAAGTATACAATACTATAAGTATAATTGTGCTTATTGCTAAATTGTGTAAATTAGTGTTAAATACAAAGGGGTGGTTTGTAACAGCTGCTGCACTAGGTTGTAACAGCATAAACGTTTAAAATTTTGTTTATGAATTTATTGTGGTAATCATAGTCACCTATTCAAAATTGTTATGCCACAGCTATCACAATCCCATCCCAATCTAATTGCACTTTCTCACTGTCCTTATAAACAAAATGGCTTAAAAACACACTACATGTTTTAAAATTTTAAAAATTGATTAGTTCAGCAAAAAGAATCATTGAGCCTACAGACAGTCGCCATTAACCATACATGCAAGTATGTGTTTGTTTGTGTATGTGTCACTGTGGGAATGTATTGCACTGTATGTGTCATTTTTTTCGTTCCTTCCCTGTGTTCTCATCCATGATATTTCTGTTGTTTTAAACACTCAGGTCTCAAGCTTTTGAGACGACTGTATTGTCACCGCATGATGGCAGAACCGATGATGTCACAATTCAACTTTTGTTACACTTACAACAGTCACCTCTACATTGCACATAATTGTGTACAGGAAACACAAATCAAGGTGACAGCAACCTTCATGAATAGCCTTAATCTATATTGGAAAAGCCCATTGGTTAATCTATTCAATCATCTATAATCAGATGCTGCACAGGAGGTCAAACATCAACTGATGACACTTATTAACACCTTTCAAGAGTTCATTGGAAACCTCTCATTTACCTCTCACTGTCAAATATAATGTGGGAGGAGTTTTCCCTGTTTATTTCACTCATGCCAAATCTGTCAGTAGGTACGGATCGCTCGTATCATTGGTTGCTGTGCTTACTGACAGGCAGCTCTTTCTGTAACAAGCAAATAGGTGCTTTTTTGTTCCTCACCAAATGCCCTCAGACAGTTTCCAAAAACATAGCGCTGGCTTTCTCACAAATGAATGAAGGACCATTTTGTCCAAGCGAATGTTCAGATCTATGCACAGATTAAATGCTTGGCTGATCCGTGGGCTGTTTTGGAAAGATGTCTTTGAGATGCGTGGCCGTTTTCACGTCGCCTCACGCTCCAGCTCTCAGAAACGGTAGAACGGAATAGGGTGAGAATCTTTGACCCTTGAGCAGAGCTTAAAAATGTGTCTCTGCTTGATACAGAGAGCAAAAAAAACTACTTTCCTGTTCCGCCTTGCTGTGGTGGAATGTTTTAGATGACTGTGGGCACGTTTGCAGGGACTAATGTTGGGAAGTGATTCTGGGGTCACAGCACAACACCCTAAGGCAAACTAAAATTCCCTTGTCACACTCTGTTTCAAAAATAAATATCAGTGATTCCCAAATTAGTGGTCTGCAAAGGGCTAGCTAGTGAGATTAGAAAAATGTGCCTTAAAAATGTTGGGAAAGACCTGGAATCTGAAAAAAGAAATCCTCAAGTCTTATTTGTGTAACAGAGGTCCTTTACATCACTGTTACTAAAGTTTACTCAGTTCTGAAACAGCTGTTTATCATAACTGGACCCCATTTTGCTTCCCTTATACAATACGATACATTTCATATGATATTTAACTAAAGAATTATATTTCATATACAATATACTAAACTCAAGAAAGAAACTTAACAGTCAGTAGAACCAAAATGCAACCAAACATTTAGTGAAACATTAGCCCACAGACAAAATTAGGTAGCAATCCATAAATGAGACAGACAGTCTTAACACTGTCCAGACACTGTAATTTGCAGCAGCACCTGAAAACTCATCTCTGTCCCTTTTACTTAAATGCTTAATTCACAGATAATGATTGTCTGTGCCAAAACAATAATAAATGATTTTGCCCCAGGAAAGAAAGAACTGTCTGATACTACAAAGTTGTTAAAAGCCAGGATCATTGATGAATCAATCAGGATCATCAGTGTTTATACACATCTGGGGTATTACCTCACAGTTACTGGAGCGTCCAGTACAAACGAATTGCCTTAACAATTTGGGTGGTAAACAGTTCTGTACTGTTTACATTAAAGTGATCAATCCATGTTGTGCAGTAAGTGAAACAAAGACGAGAATACCTCACAGACCTCCGTGACTCAGTCATTTATCTAGTGATTAAGACTGTTGTTTTCAGGACACATTCCTTTAAAATTTAAATTACTGGACGCTGCCATCACAAAAGTAACTTAAGATGCTGTGAGCAAAACCTTGTCTGAGTTGTCTGTTGAAAATCTTAAATGAGGGCAGGACTTTACTGGTAGAGCATTATGCTTGCAACACCAAGATCATGGGTTCCACTCCCAGAGGACACATGAACTGATAAAATGTATACCTTAATCTGCCTTGACACTGGCAAAACTAGTTGCTAATTATATTCTTGTATCTTAAAACCGCCAACCTCTTTTACAGACTGATACAACTGTGTGATGTTTCCTTTAAGATGGTGCATATGGCAGTGTCCATAACAATATATCATAAATCTTTATTAATAATACTAGTAATACTAATTATATATAATAATAGACAGTTTTTTAGCTACAGTTTTGTAGCTACAGGGGATTATCCCTGCTGTAAATGTACTGTAAGTGAACATGCTTGGCCATATACTGCAATCCCTCCTAGCATTATGTCCCTCCGAGTTTGTTTGACAAGATGTTTATGCATATATGCAATGTATACTTAACCATTTAAAATGATTAAACAATTATCACTTGTTTCTGCATTTGGAGAAATCATAATGTTGTGTAGTCATGTTTCTGTGCCTAAAACATAATTGGTATTTTAAACAGTTAATTAAGCTGAATAAACAAGGGTATTTGCTATAATTATGCTTACATATAACTACACAGTATTCTGTGCAGGTGATTCATATGTTTTAGACATTTTAATAGACATTTTAACAGCGAAATCCCCATTGTGCCTTTCTTTACATAGAAAACATGCAGTGCTGCGTTTCACTCATTCAGGGCTCAGCGGGTAGCTTAATTAAAACAACTGGCCTCGACACCGCAATTGTTTGATTATTAGTGGGCGAATTAAAAAATAAGAGGCTTTCACAACACCCAATGAAAATATAACATACGTTTCTTTAAATAACAGCCTGCATTAGGAAATGCTGTCATTAACGTGCACAAAATTAAATTATGTAAAACATGGCTCGGCATTATGCCAAATATGCAGAGTGAAAACAACACATTACTAAGCACTGGTATAACTGCAGCCTATTAATGATTTTTAAAATGTAATTTCTTTCAAAGGACGGGTCAAAATATGATTTTGATTTTTAGCCGATAATATTCTTGAAAACCTTTGACTGGCTTTTATCTGCGTGGTGTCATGAAAAGTGGCTATAAAAATGAGGTATTTAAAAACCTCTAAATTCAGTCATAGTGGCGCGCGAGGACAAACTAAACTAAAGCGCTGCCTGAGGATCTGCGCGTGAGACCCTCCACGATCTTTTCTCGTTCAGTCATAAATTATTCGCATACCCACCCTATGGTATCCATGCCCTGTTGTGCCTGAAACGCAGACTGGATAGACATATCAATGTGTTAAAGCACACTCGTGTCCCTAGTCAGAGGTGCACGCTGTGGAAATGCATCTCTATATAGATCAAGATCACAGGTCGGTTTGCATGTTTCGTCCGATATAAATGTAGGATGAGAGAGAGCGCGCGTACTTCAGAACTCAAGCACGCATCAACCAGTGAGATCATTTGTGTTATAAATATCTCTTTGCCAGCAGATCTCTGCTGCTCCAGCTCCTGCAGCCGAGGGTAATGCCCACCAATGTTGTAAAAGCAAGTTACTACTCAGGGCGCTGGAAGAAGAGCAAAATGCTGGAAGTGGCATAGACTTTTTTTTATGAAAGAATGAGCTTTCCTCTCCTGCTTGCACTGTTTCTGTTGCTTCGCTCTGCAGTGCTTATGGGATCTGAACACGTTGCTGTGAAGCACCAACTTGTCGAGGAAGGGCGCGTATCAGGGCGCAGGACTGGGAGACTGTACTGTAGAGTTGGAATAGGTTTTCACCTTCAGATTCACCCCGATGGCAGAGTCAACGGGAGTCACGAAGCTAATCGATTAAGTAAGTTATCATTTACGAATCTGTATGGACTCACAAACATTTGGCTGTGTAGCGGGTGAAGTTAGGATTAATGAATTATTTATTCGCTTTTTCCCTGCTCCAGACCAATCGATTATAATTTTACACTTACGATAATTGTCATCAATACTCAGTATGAATGACACTTTGAAAACAGCAAAATATTAGTAAATCAGCACAAATCAATGTTTAAATAACTTTTGTTTGCTTACACAAGAAAAACAATATATGAAAAGAGAGAAGTAACAGCACTCATTTATAAATGAGCTGCCGAAAAAGTTGGATGTATCTCAAATAGGCTAACTTATTCCGGGTGATTTATGAATGATATGTAAAGTGCAAAGCTGTCTCTGGTTGAAGTCTTTTGTTTGAAGCTATTTGTTTATTTACAGGTATGAGGAAACAGGTGCAGCAGCTAAGATCAGTATGCTAGTGGGTTGGAAGCTGGAAAGACTGTCATCATTAAAATGCCATGCTTTAGATTTCTGCTAATGATTGAAATGCTCAGTGTACCTACAGTAGTATTGGTTCTGTTTAGAAGACTCACAGTGAAACTGATGATGGTGCTGAAAATTAAAGTCGAGGGATCCCTAGCAGTGGCAGATTTGGCAGTAGGTGTTGAGTATACGCCAGACAGAATTTAACAAGCATCTAAATGCAAACATCGCTCCAAAAGAATACAATCTTAACAATCAAATTTACTACATAAACAAACAACATTGAATTGAAATATAAAACAACAATGAATTAAATATAAGAAGATGGATGTTATATCCAAATGCTGCATAGAGGTATTAACACCAGACAACACTTATGTGGCAATAGAGAAACTTAGAGGCTCTATTTATAAGAGTTAAGTGGCAACTTAACTCTTGTGAAACCAGCAAAGAACGTAACTAATTTCATTTACAGTAATAACAACTGGATTTTTAAATCAATAAACAGCTTATTTGTGGACTCTGTGAAGTCAGTATCTCTGCACAACTAAGAAGAAAACCCTAAACGTGTATGATTTAACATTAGGACAAAACATTGTTGACTAAATGCATGTACTGTATGTTTAAAATCATATTTGTTCTTCACTCTGTATGGCTGTTTTAAAATATTTTTATGGTAGTACTTATATACCACAAATATACAGACACATAAAGCATATATGTACAGTATAATTGTCAGATATCCCATCTATCTATCACAAAATAATATTTAAATAAAAAACAGTTTGACCTTTGACTTTTCCGATATAAAGGTCGTTAAGTCTTCTGTATCTTTCTGTATTTGTAGGTGTGCTGGAGCTGTTTGCCGTGTCTCAAGGGGTCATAGGAATCAGAGGAGTTTTCAGCAACCGATTTTTAGCCATGAACAAGAGAGGGAGGCTTCACGCGACTGTAAGTCTGAACCAGGATTGTTTAAATGAAGCATAAATTTGTGCATACCCTTTATAAACCAGCAACCACACCACCAAACCAACCCAAATGTGTTAAACAAACTCCACATACACACTTTTGAAGGAGATTTTGGCTTGCTGTGACAAAGAAGCGCACTGCAGTTATACAGAGCAATCTGGCTTTAGAGGGGTCTGGGTTGCCTGATAGAAGGCGAAGCTTATTAGCATGTTTTAATAGGAAGAGCAGATTAAAATGAGTCAGCGGTAGTTGATAATCTTGCAAAGAGCAAAAGGGAATCAATATGTTTGAAAAAATCAAAATCGGGCAGCTGTAGCATACAAATGATAAGAAACTTGCAGTGTCAACCCCCCAAGAAATGCACACAAAAGATCTTAAATCTGTAGTCATTTTTTATTTGTGAGTTAATTTGAAATATAATGAGAGTTGCTTACAGGCGCATAGAGGTTTTGCAAGAATTGATAACAAAACTGCCTTTTCTGTATAACTTTACAGAATATAGAATTGGTCCCTGGTTAACAAAGGAATTTGCAAGTAGATTCTTCTAAAAACACAAACACAGCTTCTGTGCACAATGTACACAGTGCACTATATAAACATTGCTTGTTTAAGCATTCTTACCAGTCTAACAACAAAACTGGATGAACCGATGTGTACGTTTGGTAAAAGACTACTGTATCTGTTTTTCTGAATAGAGAAAGATGGGGGGGGGTGCTCAGAAAACCTATAAGCAATCATTTCTGTACTGTATGGTGATACTAGTGATACAGAAATGACATGCTTCATCTTCAAGTACTGGGCCATACCACATTATTACATAACTAATTATTATCTCTTGGTATTGAATCAGGATATTCAAACTGAGCCATCAATTTTTGGCTAATGTGCATTAAAAAAGTTTGTCAAAAAACTTTCTCTATTTTGTGGACTCTATAGCACATTAATGTAGTGTAAGAGTTTAAGGGATGGATAACAAAAAAATGTAGTCTGATAAATATAAGGATTAGCCTTCGAACTGCTGCAGACATCATCTGTAATTAAAGCAGCTGCAGTGGCTCTGTCAGAGCTGAATTGAGTTTCATTTCCTCAGACCAGCTACAGTTGCACAGGCTTATTTAATAGGTCTGTCAGCTTGGGCTTTAAACCCCAAGCATTGAGCACCGTAGTCAAGTCGGCCTTACCAAAGAAGTATCAAATGACTTGGTGTCTGATTTTGTTGCACTGTCTGTCATATTTAATAATTAGATATTTTTATAACGGCCATTTATTGCTGTGATAATGGCAAGAAAGACAGATGTACGTTATGCCGTGTGACCTACCCAGAAAGCCATTACTAACATAATCTTTTCAACACTTAAAAGGTCACTCGTTCATTGAGAAAACAATGAGCCGAAGGTAAGAAACCAAGTATAAAAAACAAGGAAGCATGACTTTTTCATGATGTCCTGTTCCATGAAATGTGTCTCAGATTTTAATTCTGGTAAATTGCATGTTCTATAGGTCAACAAAACAACTTTGAAAAATACAGCAACAATTAACACTTGCAATTGGAATCAAAAACAAGATGTAATTACTGTAAATATTCCATTCTGTAATGCAACGGTATAAAAACACTATGCTGGTGGTACAATGCTGAGACTGCGGAGGTACCATATGGGAAGTCTTGAGCGATTGTTTGTGGAAAATATTTTGAAAGAAAGCTGTCAGGGAACAGACAAAGGTCAAACAGCTGTGCAAGTTCATAACAATAAAACGTCTACTGCTCTCAGATATGGAACATGCAGACATATGGGGTTCCTTCTTTCATCTAGTCATCTCAAAGATTAAAACAAAAAAAACACCTTAAAATCATTTTATCCCCAACAGCTGACTGCCGTTTAGAACTGAGGGCATTAGGGCCACATCCAGATGAAACGACGAAACCCACGTACCCTACTTAAACAAACATTCAGATGTTTTTGGGGCAAATTACAACATTCGTTGCAGAATATCTCTGTGAAGTTATGGTGGGTCAAGTTGTGAGTGGCATGTTTAGAAAATATCGTAATGGCACCATTTTCTGCTTTGCTGCACTCTTCAGCAAACCAGAACAGTTTTATTATTTCAGAGTTTGGGATTGATGCAAAACCTTTTACTTGGGGCTGGCCCTCATTAAATTCATGGTATAAGTTCCCACCAAATGTATTTTTAGAAAGTGAGGATGAAATTGGTAATAACGGTGGCCATATAGAGCTATTAATGTAACTTACTGTTGACATGCTACTTATTGCAAGTCTCAATCACGGCAAACAATTTCTAGAGCATTCATTATTCTTAGAATGTCAAGCATCAAGCAGTGAGTTCCTGTAGCTCAGTTGGTCAGGCATTGTGTTAGCAATGCAAAGGTTGTGGGTTCGATTCCCAGGGAGCATGTGTACTTAAAGTATAACTTGAAAGAACTGTAAGTCACTTTGGATAAAAGTGTCAGCCAAATGCATAAATATAATGTAGCAGCCTGTTTGATTATAATAAACAAATTATTAGAATGCCATAAGTATCTATAAAGTTCAAAGTTCACACTGCAGAAAATGGCTTAGACATGAACTTAATGGAACACTATTAGTCTGCTAATAAAGTAGTTTTGTCTAAGGGTGCTTTACACATTTTAGATAATTATGATTTGTTATGTTAAATCAACTTTAAGTTTCCACTTTTAGTAAACTGTCTAAGCTTTTGTCAGATGTTTAAAAACATTTTCTAAAAGGATCAAACTGAGGTCCGATCTTCTTAGAAAGTGTCTACATTTGTGAAACTCTACCCATATGGAGGGGTTTACATAGTACATATTCAAAGATTGCTGGCACAAAAGCATCTATACTGCTTTCCTGCGCTCTAGATGGATCAAGTTATTTCATAGCCTGATGAGTTTTTAGCCCACACAAAGACAGATCTGCTTCTGTCAGTCACCATAGTCTTTGATTGGAAAGTCTGTTTTGATGACTTTGAGCTGGGAGATCAAAGCAAGACTTGCAATTATTCTGTAACCTCTTCAATGCTTCTTTCTGTGGCTCAGTGTCTGTAATCTGCGTGCTGCTTTTCATTAGCTCTATTTATGAGGGGCTAACTCAATCAGACCACAAAGTGTTCTCTCCAGCAGCTGCTAATGTGCCATCCTACAAAGTGGGTGCAAGGTAATTACTTATTGCGTGCCTGATAGTTAAAGGTTTATTGATGTGCTGTGGCTCTGTCTATTTGGGGGCTAAAATGAATGCATAATTGTTGCACACATGCAAATAATTGTTATATAGACCTTGCTTTTTAAAAACTTTGCAGTACATTATAGGGGAGACTGGGGAGCCAACAAAACACCTTTTGTTTGAAAGTATGTAACTAAACGTGTTTTCTTGCACTGTCTCTCAAACTTTGGTGGTTTTAATTATCTGCTGCCAGATATAGTGGTTTAAAATACGTAAATGAGTGTCAAGTACAAAGATGCTCAGCCTGATTTTGATTTTCTTTTTGATTTATCCAGGAAAGCTTCACAGATGACTGCAAGTTTAGGGAGAGGTTTCAGGAGAACAGCTACAACACATATGCCTCAGTGATCCACAAGAACCATCGCACTGGTAGAGAATGGTTTGTGGCACTAAACAAGAGAGGCAAAGCAAAAATGGGGTCCAGCCCAAGAGTGAAGTCGCAACACATGTCTACACATTTCCTGCCTAGAATGAACCTGCATGAGAAGTCTCAGCAAGGTTTCACAATAACAGAAAATAAAAAGGAGAAAGAACCACCTCCACATCCATCAAAGCCTTCAATACCAAAATTCACCATCAATGCTGAAAAAAGGAATCGACCAGTAGTCAAGTACTGGCCGAAGTTTAGATTTGGATGATGCAGCCTTAAACTTGGACTAATCTGATTTGGACAAGAAAGAACAGAGTTGGTTGCCTGAAATAGCCAAAGTTTTCTCTTCAGGATGAATTGTTTGCTTATCTCTGACATGAGCATTCCAGCCACCGTGTGCACCACAGAAAAGGGTTGAATGACCCAATAATGACACTTTTCAGATGTGGAGGACAGAATGAACTTCTGCTTATTGAAGTCTGACGTGGATTTTACAAGGATCCCTTCATCCCAAAAAAGCACACACGTGTGTGTGTGTATGTATGACATAAATGTATATATATATATTACTTTCCTTAATAATTTTACAAAATATAACTATGTTTTTATATTATACTTCCCTGTATTTATACAATGCATTTATGTCTGTATGTACAAGCTTGTTTTGCACAAACAATTTTCCATCTTCTAAGATTTTAATGTTTGTGATGGTAATATGTAAATGTATTTTTAAAATATATCTTAAAACAACAACTATACAAGACAAATGCCAATATGAATCTTTTTAATGTTTCTGAACTGAGTTACTGCACATAGATACTGAAGGTCCACATGTATTCCTTTAAACAGCTATTTCTCCTTAAAAACTGCTCATCAAATTTGGCCAGGCTGCCTATCAGTCTAGCTGCTGACTGTCACAGAATAAAAATCCTGTCATGACCCCAGTGCATTCCACAGAAGAGGGCTGTCTTAAAAGGATAAACATGTCTTGCGAGACCACTCTGTTTTCGATGAGCTCTAGTCATAGGTATATCAAATGGCAGACAGTTGGTATGACCCTTAACAAAATATTCTTATAACTGCATTAGGCAATACCCTTTGAAACTGAACCTCTTTATGGTATTCACAGAAAAAAAATCATTAGTAGCAGTTAGCTTTAACCCATTTGGAATGTTATTAAGGTTTACATTTTTTTGAATGGCAGTTTTCCTTTTATTACTAAACTAGGATTAACATTACATGAAGACTTTACTGTTTTGTTTTAAAGCAAAATTTACACATAGTCATACTGTATTTTAAACATGAATTTTGAAAGCACCGTTTTCAAAAAATCTAAGTTGCTAACAAGCTGCTATACAGGGGCAGCAAAGTTGTTTGATAAAGATCATTCATTAAGTACATATAGTCACATCCTTCTTCTGCATACAAAAATGTGGGCATCTTCAAACATTCATCCTACTTGAATACTATGTTTTCAAGAATTTAAAGGAATAATAAAGAAATAATAAAATAAAATACATTTGCATGGTCAGACAATTAATTGGACAATTGGTCAGACTGTTATAGTCCTTATCGATTTCCTACCCTCTTGCAGTCTTAAAACACACAATAGTTTTACAATTTACCTTTGGCATGACTGTTGTTTTAGAAGAAAACAGCAACATTTTTAGGTTAAGAAAACATTTGGGGTCAACGTATCAAAACATTTAACAATCCTGTTTACCATGTATTAAATAATTAGGCGCCATGTAAATTTCGTCGCTAGAGGTCGTATATTTAAAACGATAACAGAGGCGCAGCTCGATAATGCTGTGACAGCTGTGACGGAGTGTAATCTCCACTGCTGAGTCCCCCGACGGGACTAACAAACTATGTTCATGGATAAGATAATGAAATAGTTTTATAACCGTTGAGTTTTATTACATAATTGTATTTAATTATATTTCATTTTAAATGTATTACATTTAACAACAGATTACTACAACTGCTTCCGCATTTAACCACGAGAGCCACTGTGTTGCCATGGTTTCTTCAGCAGTACAAGCTGAAACCTGGGAAAACGTGATATTGCGTCATTGACAGGCGACAAGTGATGGTGCACTATTCAAATCGTAAATTTCTCTGGATTTACAAATACTTGGAAACATTTGTTATACTGAAAGTGTACAATTAAACAAAATATGTAACACTGTGCACGTAGTTTTTGGATACAAAAATCTTACATATTGTGCCTTTAATAAGATGGACATAACAGTGATACACAGGCATCAGGCACTGAACCAGTAAAACTATTTGATGCTTTCAATAGATCACTTCAACCAAATCTAAATCCTACATTAAATGCAGAAAAGGCCACTAAAACCTCAACATTTAATTTAGTTATTGGATTCATAATAAAATTGTTTATGGATTGTTTCTTGTGATTTCAAGCCGTTTAGTTAGTTCTTTAGCAACGTTGCTACACTACCTTATTCTCTCAAAACAATAGATCTTAGATGTCTTTTCAGCATTCTTTTACAATCTGGCCATTCACCATCAGATCTGTTTAACAATGACCTTTAAATGTCCCTTTGTTTAACTAATTTTACATCAACAATTAAATACTAAGAGACAACAGAAGATACTCTAGACTTTGTCTGCTGTTGTTTTATACAACAGGTTGAAATAATTAATTGCGTTGATCTCTGTGAAATTGTATTGCAGACAAACAAAACTTACTGTGAATGTTGACGTTTCAATCTCCCGCAGTTTAATAGATGGGCGGGGCTTGGCTATATTCATTGGTGTTTGATTGGTTTACAGCGAGGAGAAACTTGATATCCGTTACGATCCAACTAAAACTGTATCTGTTGCCATGGAAAGATAAACAAGATGGAGGAAGACAGCAGCACAACCTTTCGGGGTGAAATCATGGAAGACTTTCGCAGTTATGAAGACTTCTTAGATTCTCAGATAAAACCTTTAGATCTATATTACCTTGAGGTGAGTATAAAAATTCGTGTCGGTCAGCAAGGGCTGCAAATGATGGTTGATCTAAATGCAATTAAAACTTTAACCGTGCGATTACTAAAACGATCGATTTTTATGTATAGTTGTAAAGCTTTTATACTAAACATGTTATGTGACGAATTATGGAAAAACTATAAACTTCTATCATTGGAAATGAAATCACCTTATTTCTAAGGGCAATAAATACCGTGATTGGATGCCCATGTATTTCCTTTAATTTTTAAAGCAGCTTATTTCGCAAGTTGACGGGAAAAACGGCAGTATGAAAATAAAGGTTAATGCTGCTTACCTACAGAAAGAAGTCATCTCTTTTTTTGTCATGTGAAATTGTATAACGGCAGATGGCGACGTAGTACTTCTGTCATGAATGACGAAACGCGCATGCTCAAAAAAGAAAAAATTATATGTAAAATAAAAAATCTAAATTTTAGGAACTTTTCTGTTTCTGAGGTGTCAGCAGTAATAACAGGTGGCCATTATGTATTTAAATTGATTGTATAATTTATTATATATTTATCATATAATTACTATGTATTTTATAATTTATTTGTTGAAATGTGTTTGATATACATATGTTTGTGTGTATTTGTGTGTGTGTGTGTGTGTGTGTATACATTTGTGTGTGTAAACACTTGGTATTTGTTAATGTGGTGTTTGGAAGATGAGGTTTGTAAATAATTCAAACCTGAGGTGGAGAAATTGGCAATGTGTGGTTTTGTTAACAATGTGTGAAGTTTTCATATGTGAATGCTCATTTTTGGTTACAGGAATGAGCATGTCTTTAACTGTATGGTGTACTTAAGCAGTTACGCATTTAATGATTTTGATGGAAGCAGTGCTCTGATTCAAGATTTAAAGTTAGATTTTCTGCTGCTTTTTTAGTTAGTACCACAGTAACCAATATGGGCTAAGAGTAAGTTGAATTAATAAACAGTGAAAGCAAATGATTTAATTTTTAAAACACTGCATAGGTTAAATGTTCTATGTTAATTGGCTTATAACATGTTTTCATCTATCTGCAGTCTTAATATTTGATATTGTAACATAAGCTCAGCTTTGTCAGCTGACACAAAACTTTATGGATTAATGTGGTGTCAGTTTTTATTTATAGTCTTACAGACTTTTTCTGTTTGACTTTTATTGTATTTGTAAATCCAATCATATTAACAGTAAAATTAGTCCTACACAAATGTATTTTGCCATTAGAGGCAAAATGCTTTCCAGGCGTCCTAGTCAGCAGCTCTCTACAAACTCAATGCCCTATAGCCACATGAAAGCAGCGCCTCATTTTGAGGCCAGAAGGAATCTCACTAAATTACATGGAAATGCTGCTATCCACTTTAACTACGCTGCAGTGACATGTGGCAAAAATCTGTGATCCGACAGCCATGAAAATGTCAGCATAGCTCATGTCATTTTGTCACATAAATAGCACATATGCTAAAGTTGGATTGATAAAAATAGCATTTGAACACAAAATTAGCACAAATATGTCATAAATACACTGGCCTGTTTGTACATAAAAGCCACAGCAGATTTTTGAACTCCCCAAATTTCTTCAGATTATTCAGTCAGCTTCAAGCACCCTTCAAATTCAGCCCAGCAGATCTGTGTTTTTGCTCCTCCAGGACCAGGAACTGGCCCGCCAGCTGGTGGAGTTGGGCCACAAGGGTAGCAGTTTGGAGAGGGAGCAATTTGAGACAATGAAAGCAGCTGCTGAGGCCTCAAGGCTGGCTTCAAGGAGCCAACAGAAGTAAGATTTAATATAGTGACCATGAAAAGGGGACAGATTTCATATTTCAAACCGGTATGTGACCTTAAGAACATGAATTTGCATTTTCCAGTAAATGCACAGGCCTCATTCATGAAACACGAGCGGAATGAATTTCTGTGTAAATCATTCATAAACCATTCTTGCGTAAATTGTCACATTCAATTCAATGCTACAATTGTAAGCATGGTTTTAAGAACAGTTTGCACAGAAATACATTCTCCTCATGTTTCATGAATGAGACCCATTAGGCTGAAGATGAATAAATGAATCGCACAAACTCAGTAAGATGGTAACAAATAATTTCATTATAAGATTTTAAGGGCATGGACCCAGTTGCCCTTTTTAAACCTACTTTATGTTTGTTGTAAGCCATGATGATTTGTAAATGACGCGAATGCTCTTTGTCAATGCACCTGATGGCTCATACATTAACACAGAAACCAGAGATAGATATGAGATATTTGATTGCCTGTGGGAGAAGCAAAGTTGTGTTTATATGTTTGTAGGAGTTTTTGGGATGCTGTAAACTTGGACTCTTACTCGGACAATGATTGCATAGTTGGTGTGGTGAGGGTTCAAGAAACATTTTTGGAGAACTATATTTGTGTTTTCTTGGGCTGGTTGCGGCAGCTCCCCTGCCTAACCACCTGCAGACGTGTCTTTGTGGTGCTTGTCAAAATGGCCAGACGTTCTGGTCTTAGTTCAAGTAAAATAATACAAAGAAAAGCCTGTTTTCAGATGAAAATGCAGCCAGATATGAAACAAGTGAGAAAACTCTTATTTTCTTACTTAAGTATGTAACTCTTTAAGTGTATAATCTGAAACAGATTGATAAAGATCTGTTAGGGGCAGTTGTTGTTACATTTTAGGTAGCATTCTTCATGTACACTTCAATACTCGATGTGTTGTAAGATTTTAAGATAAAGGTTTAAAATAAAATGAAAAAAAATGGATAAAATGGATAAATTGTCAATTGCTTGGTTAAATCAAAATTTGCTCTTGGTTACTAAGTGTGTGCTAGCAAAAAATGATTTAGATGTGGTTAGAATCCTATTTAATTAGAGTCTAGGTCTAGGTTCTCCACACGAGGGCTCTATGACTTCAGCACTGATCCTAGGCTATTATACATAGCTATGCACACCAATGGTTTTACTTATCAAATCCAACTCATTTAGGTTTATTTGCATAAACATTTCTGAAATGTTAAACAGTCTTCTGTAATTCTGAGTGGTTAACACCAATTTTTCTTCTAATTTGTCATTTAGATTTTGAATTCTCAATTATTTGAAACCTTCATTTGGCTGCATATTTTAGACCTGTACAGAAAACATCCTACAATCCTAACAAAGCTTTTTGAAGCTCTGGAAGGGCACTATGAAAAGGATATTTAACATTTGGGGAGGATTAAATAAATGGCAATATAACAGCTAAAATTAAATGATGCATTTTAAATAAATGATTGATTTTGCTGTTGACTAAGTTGACTATTACCTGTACTGCTCACTGTTAATCTATTACTTCCACTGTTGTTTGGTTAACACAATGTGTACTTAGTTATGTAACTGTGATGCTAAAAATGTCCTAAACACTTTTGATGGAAAACAATGGCAGTATGATATATGAAAACATTTGTGATTTCTTTTTCATGCCATTCTAACTGATGCTTCCAAAGCTCACTCAGTTTCAACAAACCCTTATTTATGTTTGCCAGCTAGATAACGTTATCTTGGTGACATAGAACAACACTGTTCAGTACATCCCAGAAAAAACAATGTTAAAGGTTGCAAGGCATAAAAGCACATGACGTACATGTTCAAATGTAAGGGTATTGAGATATGAGAACATAAGAATTGCCCAAATAGGGCAAGTCACAGTTCCATGAACTGGCCCAAATCTGTCTCACACTGGCTCCGGGCAGTTGGGCTGATATTTAAACAGAAAAGTATGTTAAACATTTTATGCTCTGGTGTGAGTAGAAGTATGAAAATGTTAAAACTCACTGTGTCATAGCAACACAGATTTGAGTTGATCTTCCAGTATTTATTTATTCTGTGTTTGTTCATTCTTTGCAGTATGGAAGGAAAGTTCGAGCCAAATCTCTGATTGAACTTTTACCTTCAACTTAGCAAAAAATAAACTTTCAATCTATCCCCATCTTCAGACTCTCTCCATTCATTCATTTCTCTCTAACCATTTTTAGCTATACTTGTGCTCTCTAAACCTTTAGTGCCTGGAGGTGTATAAATAGAGATGTTTTCAATTAGGATGTGCTTTGCCTGTAGCGTGCATCTGACGAATGAATGCTCCTGCACCTGTGGTAATAAAATACCAAAAGACGAGGGAGCCTGTGCTATGAATGCTAATCAGATGTTGCCCTATTTGTTGCCCTGTTATAGGCTAATACATAACATGCTTCGTTTGTCCTGCCAACCGATCACAATTAAACAAATGAAGGGATTTTCGCACTCAGAAGACTTGAGTGAAACTCAATACTCGACGCAATGGGAAAAACTTGAATGAAAAAGATGGTTGATTGAAAAATGGCCATTGTAGAGAAAAGAAGTTCCACAATGACTTATGACTGCATTGAATAATGGACAATAACGGTAAATGTAAGACTGTCTTTATGTGATTAAACATAGACCAGGGATGGGCTGAATGCATGACCCCTTTCTCACCACCTCTCTTTCTTGCTTATTCTCTCTTTCTCTCCTACTCTCGCTTTCTCTGTGCATCTGTGACTTCTTGCAGATAATTGTGAATCAGGCAGATGAGTGACAGCACTTCTTTTTCTCCAGAGAACACTAATAAATCAACTCCATACAGACCAAATGGGAGTGATCTGTATTCGGCACCTATCTGAGCATATGGATCGCCCAATAAATGTAGTCACATGATTTGTTCTTCCCGCACTAATGTTTAGCATGGAGGCTAGGAGTTGAGAATTGGTTCATGCCCTCTCTGTGAGTTTACAATTCACAGTGTCCTCATAAGAACTGCATCACCAAGCATGGATCAAAAAGGGTAAGGTCACGCAGGTTCCGAGCATTCTGGTGCGAGTTTCTGAGAGACCGGAGAGCCTAGCGGTTTTACGCAGGCCTGATATGAGGCCCTGGCAGAAGCCCTGAAACCTGCAGCCTGGCCCAGGCCCAGCAGTAAATGTCAGCAGATGTCCTGACCTCGTGTGCTCGTGACAGGCTCTGGAGACTGGAGTTAACCCTCCCCCAGCCCCCAAAACAACCACAGCCGTGCTCTTTGTCCATTGTTTGGCTTCTTCGAAAAAGGCCACTCTCCACAAATTCACCCCTTTCCAAATTGATGGTTGAAGCCATCGCACTGTAGCCAAGTAAAACCCTGCTGCTAACACAGACTGTACATATTCACTGGAGTGTTAATCCCTCACTCACATAGGGTGAAATAAGACCTCCAGCCCTGTTTTTCAGGGCACAGTCATGTAATCGTAAGTATGAGGAAAGATGACTTGGCTTGGGCAGTTGTCCCATAAAAACCAAGCATATGAGGTGCTAAATGAAGCAAATTGAAAAGTTGCAGTAATTGAGCAATTCCTGTCGCTCTGACACATAATTACAGCACTCTGCAGTCAGCAGCATGCCGTAACAATCAATGAGCTTCACATATTACAATATGCATTAGTCAATAGAAGTGTAATGAGGATCGCTTTGAGGGAGATTAGATACGTATCCCCACCACTTTTTTGCATTTGCTGATTTTACTTTTACACGTTTAGCAGGCAACTTGATCAAAAACAACCCAATAGTGCATTCAAGTATACAACGTTTGGTACACAAGGTACATTTTGTCAGTATTCATGTCTCCTAAGATTTAATCCCACAACCTTTGTGCTGCAAACATAATGCTCTACCAAGCTACAGAAAGTCTTTGTCTCTACCATTTTATGAAAAACATCCCATCTGATGAAAAGAAAAAAAATAGCAGGGATGTATTTAATACAACATAACTGACAAGCAGAAGAGTTTCATTTTGTTAGTAAGTTTTGTTTTGTATTATAATGAATGGTGCTGGAGTATGTAATGTGTTTTCACTGTGGTTGTGATAAGTGATAAGTTCCTGTTATAAGATTGTATGTGTACCATCCCACATACAGCTGTGAGATTCTATTGCACCATAACTTAACTGCTGTCTATGTTCCAGTAATAAAAAATATAATGTCCACCCTACATACCTGTTATATATTCACTGACGTACAGCTGCAAATATGTTAATTTAAAACAGTACACATAACACAGCAAACGGCTTATGTAATGTTATTAGATAAATTTCAATTTTGAAATGAGACAAATCTATCATAAACCTCTATTATTAGTTTAATACATCACAATTACAAGCGTAACTTGTGCTAGTTAGTGAAATGAATGGTAAAAATTATGCCAATGGTTCCTTTATTTGAAATGGCTGATTACAAAAAATACTTTTAATAAATGTTATGAATTCTTTTAAGGCACCAGTAATATCATCCCAATTCAAAAATAATATGCTTAAATTGTCCTGCCATAATTATTTTAAGTTACTTTTTAGTTATTTTAAGCATTGTGCAGTGTGTTGATCTGAAGGCTATTGAGAATGGCTTTGGATGTACATTTTTCCTGACACACTTTGTTCTTTATTAAGCAGTAAAGTGAATACTAATGTACTGCCATTGTAGTGAATTCACTATTCGAAAATGTAAGTCTTATGAGTTTGGATCAACATAAGGATAAATTATGACACTTTATTTTTGGGCAAACTGTTCTTTTTAGGGCATATTTAAGGTTATATATAAGTCAAATATACAGTTTTAACAACCTTCCCCTTCTGGACCTACCTTGGGTGTCACACTGCACTGAGTAACCTGTGATAGCCATCAACTGTGACATAAAACAGATGTTTATTGAGGTTTGTCTTCTGCTAGGGGACCAACATTTACTTTGGTGTATGTTTCAATACGTGAGGCTCAGCAACCCACCTGACATGTTCTAGTGGCTGGAACTATTCTTAAGAGCTAGTTGGAGTCCCTTTTGTACCCGCATGTTCTCTAAAGAAATATGTTTCAGACCACAGCAAACCTGAAAAAAAATGTGTAAAAAAAGTGATGTGTCAGCAATTTAGTTTACAAAATGCAACACAGCAGGTGGATTTGATCTCTGTCTGTGGATTAGCAATCTGTCTAAATTGTCTAGCTCAAGAGAAGAGCCAGGAAGTGCAGATTTTACCATCTCATGAAATTAAAAGAAATGATTATTCATGACAAAATATTTAAATACATTTACAATAAAAATAATTATAGGTTATAATTATAGGATTTTTAGGTTCCAAACATTTTTGGGCGTCTAAATATACGATTAAATCTTTGCAATAAATGTGGGTTTATATTCAGATCCATTGAGGAAATATCCAAACCAGCCAGGATTAGAGGCCAGCATGCTTAGCTTGTTAGCACTGAAAAGAAATTGGATTTGTCAGGAATAACAATATCTTATTTCAGTTTCCGTTATAGAGCTTTGCAATGCATTTATTCAATCTTGAATTAATGTTTCATTTCTGTTTCATTGAAGGTTTATTAAACATTAGGTGGACACAAATGGAGTTAAAGACATTAGGTACATGTTTATTATTTATAATTGAAAAGTTCATTATGAAGTTGGAGTCCGGATGATTGTATTGCATGGAATGTAGGCAGTGTGACAGCATTAAAAAAACTATGCATATATAAATACATCAGACCTTCCTGTAAGATTTCAATCTTTGCAAATCTATGCAAAAACAGTGTTTCTTTTATTAGCAGTGGCTAGCTGGGGACACCTGCAGTTACTGTTGCCTTTTACATTTCACTAACTACAAAGTCCAAAAATTAATGGACCTTAATAAGCCTAGTTACTTTTTAGTTTTTAAATACTTATATACCACAACAAATGAAAATATCATAAGTTTTATGCCAGTAAAACCTTTTTTACAATGATGAAAGTGTTTATAATTTGTAGTTAAAGAAAGTCTTACTCTAATTTTGCTGAATAATTAAATTACTGCAGATGTTATTTCTACATGACAAGCCTCAGATTGGTCTTGCAATCACTTATGTTTATAGTCTTGATTATTCTCACCACCACATGTTAAAATTGTGTGGTCAAATCCTAAATAGAGACACATGAATTTGATCATTCATTCGCCTTTGTAGCTGATTAATATTTAAATCAACAATGAATTATTCTTTTTGTCAGACTTACAGTCATACCAGATATTTCAGTAAAATGGTCGACAACAATGGAATATCAACATAAAGACTTAATTAAAGCTTTGCGTGCCGGCTTCCTTTTATTCTTAATGGACTCATCTTTCTCTTTCATTCTACTTTTAGCTGTTTCCTGTCTGCGTGACGTTTGTCATGTAAGTAGCATTTTTGGTTAAGAGGTCCCACTAAGTGGATATGGGGTCCCCCCTGCTCGGGCTCTGGTCTTCTTTGAAAAACGCTTTTATTATGAGCTGTTACAGTGGTTAGTGACTTTGTGGAGGTATGTATAAGTTCACCTTTCCCCCAACATCCTTTACCTGAGGCTCCGAGGCCTGTGATGTTTCATGTGGTTTCCAGCATCCCAGTGAAGAGGTGGAAGTTGTTTTTCACATCATATAACCCTTTGCCATAAAGATACTAGACAGTACTGTCATCATCCTCTTTGTAGTGTGGCCTCCTTGCAAAAGGCAGATGTATACGATGGATTCTGCAGTAACCTGGAGGTTTTACATTAAAACTATGTTAATAGGCTTGTTTCTGATTGCACAGGGCCAGTGTTTACCCGAAGGTGAGAACTAGGTGTTTATCTGTGGTGAAACAATTGACCAAGAGACTCAAATTAGATGGAACAACAATTCTGTATTAAACCAAAAACACAATGGATTTAGTAGAAAATGTGTGCAAAAGAAACATCATAGTATGAAATTTGAATTTTTGTTGTTTATACATGTGTGTGCTGCCAAAACTGACACTGTAATAAGACATAAGAAAGGATGTTGGAAAACATGTTTTACGCAGCTCATTTTCACTGGCCAGAACATTTTGTAAGATACAGTCCGTATGTTTTTAAGACTTTCTGTTAATAGTCTCCTCAGCTAGCTGTATGATTAGAACGTCTCACAGATTGATGAGGTTAGAACCACAAGTCTAACATGTGCGAAGCAGATTAATGTAATGGACCACAGTGCTTTGTAAGGGTGGAATCCTGCTGAATGTCAGAGGAAGATGAAACAACTCATTCCATTGAGCATATAAGACTTAAAAATTTCTTTTAATTACCTTTTCCCACAGACTGCTCAAAGTTACAAGTAAATATACAAAGGAAGGGAGTTTAGTGTACAACTGGACAGAGACCATGTCTCTAACAGTAGCACAAGGCAAAACACAGAAACAAAGAGATACACTTTACAAAAAAAGCTTAATTTTTTAGTTCTGAAAGTTAAGAAAATTAACTTTACCAAAAGGGGCTTAATTCAGTTCTTAACAAACTAAGATTAGTCTAAGATTATAAATGTCATTCAAGCATTTTAAGATTTAAACAACTTGCAGATGATAAAGCGATTTAACACACTGTCCTGACAGCACAAGATGAAATGTAACATTTTGACAGTTTTTCCTCAATCTTATTAAATATATCCTCAGTGTAATTTAATAAATCTGAATGTTTTATTTACAAGCCTTCCTGTACCAGAAACGTCAGTGGTTAACAATGAGAGGCCTCTATAAAACAGAGAGTGTAGCACGTGTAACTGATACATTTGGCTCAATTTAATCAGAGGTGACAGACAATTTCTTAAAAAAACGATTTGAGTAAATTGTCGTGCTGGGTGGAATTTCCCCTGACGTTCAACAGCCCAAAATAATATTTTCAATAAGGTTAGTTTTCTCCAAGTACCCTCAGGAAAAAAATATTTCATAAAATGTACCTGCTGATTTTTAGAAATCACTGTGCTGTTGAAAGTTGCCATCTGCCAGACCATTGAGCATATAATGTTTCTTTTAGTCATATAATTTGAGAAATTTTAGGTAATAGAAAGACCGAATTTTTAACACAAGTATTTGTTTGAGTATTTGTTCATACAATGTACTTAAAGTCAAGAATTTGTGATGACTGTTGGAAGTTGTTAATGATATTTCATCAGTAATGATTAAAATAATTATTATAAGCTAATATAACCTATTTTTGCCCTCACAAATGATTTTAGAATGGAGGACAACACTTTAATCATTTAATGATAATCAAAAATTTGATTAAATTTGACTCAGTGTGGCCAGCAGTTAGCATTCACAGTGATGTTCTGTATTGCATTTCTTTTATTATATTCCACATGTTAAAGGCTGTCTTTTCAGCTGTACAAACAGACAGTAAAATTGAGCTTGGAAAAGCTAGAAGATAAATCACTATTTAATGTGCTGATCAGTGGTTAGTTGAGGAAGTGCCACCGGGGACATTTTGATAAAAACGTTTTATTTTGCTGGGTGATCTTAGTCCCAAGTGTCTTCAGTAGTGCGTAACACATGGTAGCCTTGTAATTCTAGTATCCAAGTCATCACTTTAGATATTACACTGAAATTGAGGAAGTTACTTTAGGCAGTATGCTGAGGGCCGGCAAATATCTTGCTGCCATATTCAACAATTTAGGTAAAATTGTAATTTTTTAGTCTTTAGCTTTTAAACTAAGTTTTTATTTTTTAACTGGCATTGTTGTTGAGTAATGGCGTATCAGCTTTCAACCATGTTTCTCTTTCAAAGAAGAGAATTTGAAACGGAAAATGATTGAGTGAAAAAAGTTAAACTTTTGCGTGAGGTAGAAGGACTTATTATGAACATTGGCCCACTCATGCCAATGGTCATCTGTCCAAAGCAAGCAGCTCGCTCTGAATATTGTTTTCCTTGTGCGTTCATGCAAGAACCAGAGTAAAAGAGGGAGGGAGAGCAAGAAAGAAGGATACGTCCAAAAATGAACTGCAAATCACAGCTTATATTTGAGACTATCTCAATTTCAGTTTGTTGCTGTTTTACTTTAATGTATTTAATTTACTTTAAAATTAAATTTTAAGTATATAAGACTTTTAAATCACAGACTCTGTAAAATTTAAAATATTTTGATTCTACATAAATACACATTAGAACAGTATTTTTTCAAATGTTTCCAGCTAGTTTAACAGAGTTATCAATGTTTTTACATTGGAGAATGTTGCTAATTTGTTGCTAACCTCCCAGCATGCACTGCATCATAAATATTTTGTCGCCATAGCTGTGGATTATTTGTTACGTGGTGACATTAGGAGTTTATTAGTTTACTTTGTGAGATTAGTTAATTGACACCATTACTGAGTTTACTTCGTAAAAAGAGTCCAATAAAAACTGTTTAGGAATGAAATGACAGACTTGTTGTGTTGTATTTGTTAAACAATAAATGCTTTGTTCTGTAATACTACTGGGGATAATTATTCAGAGATTAAAGAGAATTAAAAAATATTAATGCATCATGTTGCCCTGATTTTTATTTTATTTTATATTTTTACCTTTTCTCAACAATTGCTTGTTACAGTTTTGTTAAAGCATTTATTCAATAAGAATAAATAAAAACAACAGCAATATTGTAATATAAAATGTAAATGTAAATGTATCTGCATTGGACATCTTAGTGTAGTACATCAGGGTTGGGAAACCATCTATAGAATAAATAGTTTAATAAATTATCTTGCAAGAATGTCTCATGATCTATCTGGGTCTCCATCACTGTATCTCATATTGTAGTACAGTGTTTACAGTTGATGTAAACACATCCAGTGATAGTTGTAGATCTTCTGTCTGCACTAAGGTCATTTACCCCCAGCAGAGTTTCAAGTTCTCTGAGGAGGTCTGTGTTAGCAGAATACCCCCTTTTGGCATATTTGTTTCAGGCAGATGATAAGGTAGTGTGTAAAACTAAAAACTCCTTAATATTTTGTCCATTAATATGCTGAAATTATTGGTTTCTTCTTTTCCCTTGATGTGGCCCTGATCCGTGCAACATGTGAGAAGATTAAGGATAAATACCCTACCAAATGGTTAAAAAACACCTACGTTTTATGTCTGTCTGCACCTGATCACTAGCTATTGCAATTGCTGTGTAACAGCAGGGGCCACATTCATTATCCCAAATAAGTCTTAATGAAGAGTCATGTCTGATTGGAGGGGAATATTCCATTTGGCGTCGTTTGTGGGGTAGGTCTCACTGTCCAAGCGTGACTTTTGTGTTTCTCTAGCTACTGGATTGGGATAACCCCATTTACTTGCCTCCCCAACACCTGTGTTTACATTGGGGCCTCAGCCTCCATGACCTAGCAGCAGTCCCACACTCGCACCAAAGATGAAGTGGGCTCCCAGCTCTCAAATATGTGCTGCTCCTGCACTTTTCTCTTGTGCAATTCATCTAAGAGATCCATTGTGGGCATCAGCACTAGAGTGGTATAGGTTACATTCCTCCTTCATATTAGAGTTTATTTTAACGTGGAAAGGGTGAAAACAAAGAAAACCTGCACCATATTATCGCAATGTGAGTGAGAAAAGATTTCTCTTTGGCTGCCTGGCATGACAGTTGTGTCAGTGATTGTATCAGTGCGAGTCAAATAAGTTCATTTCAGTTTAGATGCTTTAGTACAGCATTATGTTCATTGCACCTTTTGTACATGGAAAAAGGAAAACTTCAGTGTTGTTTTGTATGGAGGCCACACTTAAACACATGTAAAGAAGGTCAGTAATAATAGCAATAGATCAGTAAGAAATAGTCATATACTAGACTGATTATTTGGTCGTTTGAATATTATTGCATTGATCGATACCGGTACCTGCTTGATGTTTCCAAACTATGTTGCCACCAAAAAGATGTTAAGTTCCAAAATCTACCTACAACCTTGTCAATGAAAGTTAAACTGTTTCTGCTTTAGTAATTAATGTAAATTTACATTACATTAATTAGTTTTTCTGAATTATGTTTGTAGGTACGTACTGGTCTTGATGGTGATATTGGCAACTGTATTGGCCATTAAAAAACTCATACTGGTTAATCACTAGTAAAAAGATATTCAGGACTTGTTATCACAGCCTAGTCTTTGGTGAAGCTGCAAATAATTTGGTCTTTTTACCTCTCTCTCAGTTGGGATGGTTTTGTGCACGGATCTGTTGTTTTCCCCAATAAATCTGTAGGGCTTGAGGGGAAAATGGTACCCTAAAGATTAAGCATGGCTGGATTGGAAACATTTTTTACTATCCTGCGTGTTAAGTTAAGGTTTTGCATCTCCTCTAAACTTGAGGAGAACAGTGAACTCATACAAAATAATCTGAATTTATGTGAACATCTGCGTAAAACTTTTAATATCAATTATAAAACATATTTAACGTTAATGCTCAAGACAGAGAAATATTTTAAATAAAGACTCTAAGAGTACAGCAAAATATATCCATAGAGGAATTAAATATCTATATGTAGTCAGATTATGCACATCAGAGCCAGAGATTGTGATAAGGCTTTTTCCTGGAACTCAGCTCCTGCTAAATTGAAGTGTTTGTCCAGAACATTTTTAAATACAAAATGTGTTGAGTGCTTTCAGAAACCTAAACTAGAAAGTTACCTGGTAAGAAAGAAGTGAAATCTATACATCTCAAATCTATGTGTGAAACAGCATTTTTTCCCCAAAACTGGTTTTGGAACTCAAAACATCTGGAATACCATACGTTTGAGCTAAGGACTTTTGACGGGGCTAATAAATTTCATGACGGGGTTGGATAACAGTATTAAACTGTAACACACATTTGGAATCAGCTTACGCTAGGAACTTTTCAATTGTACAGTTCGGAACTAAATTTATCTGTTTAGCGAATAACTGTTAAATTTGCATTACAAGATATGAAAAATAACTCTCTCATCAAATAATTTTTCTTGGACTCTTTCACAGTGATGATAAAGTTGTTATGTATGGTTTCCTCTCCTTAACTTGCCTTGTTATTGACACAGTTACACGTGGGGGCTGTATATCAGGAATAAAGACCATCTGTACTCCATTTTGGGAAAGAATCTCTTTTATTATCCTTCACTGTGATTAATTACTTTGTGGGCGCATGGTAAGTCCAAATGATTCCCCCTTTTTTGTGGTCACGAATTCAAGTTGACCAACGCACATGTGCTCGCTAACGTACCATAATGCGTCTTGTGGGTGCTCTATGGTCAAAAACCTAAAACAAATACTCAATAGATTTAAAAGATGCAAACAGTTAAATGAAACATGCACAACACTATTGTTTTTATGCTTAAAATGATCAGAGGAGTGAATTTACCTTCTCTGACTCTTCTATGCACAAACACACACTTGACTCACATTGTAGCCTCATTTTTTAACTTGTCGTCAACCACCTGAGTGTCATGCCTTATGTCCAAAACACCCTTAAATTGAATGTAAGTAACCAAACCCTCTGTGTGCATCAACACCATATTTCAAGGGCACTTAGACTTGTTCTCTAAGGGCCATTTATCATAGTCCAATAAAAATGGAGGCTCGGTTTCTTTGCGAATACGTGTCTCCATTCTTGAGGCCAAGAGAAACCGTTCTCCCTGAATCTTTAGTTCTGGCAATCCATTTATACCCAATATAAAGTCACATGTTATACTATGTTTTGACTATACAGTAATATCCCACACTTCACATTATTTTTTTAATTTTGCACATAAATCTGTCCTGACAGCCTTGTGCAGAAATGAATTGGAATCACAATTAATCAAACATAGACTCCGCCCCTGTGTTCACCACATAGGCCACTGCCAAGACATCTGCAAATTTTAAAGCCATGCTGGATATAGGGTTCCCTGCATGGTAAATTTTGTTGGACACAATTTATGTTTTCTTAGAAACTTTTTTATCTGTGGCATCTGGTAAATGAATAAATGTGTACTTTTCAATTAGCCATGTAAAAATGTTACTGAGACACATCTGTTTGACACTCATGTCAAGCCCAAATATTGCACAGCTGTGAGATTGTATCTTTCCTTTAGTACAATACTTATAGAAACCACTAGTGCTGTTACAGTAAATGTCAGAGCATTTACACTAGAGTTTGCTTGTGTTTAGAAAATATAGACGTACTGCTTAATAGTAATCTATAGGCAGTCTAATGTTCCTCAATAACCACTGCTTTACCAATACTGCTTAAATGTTTCACGTAACTATTACAATAAATTTATCTTAAATATTTTGTCCAATTACTTATATGGCAAGTAACAGAGTAATAAGCAGGATTTACATTATTGCAAAATAAACCCCTCTGACTCGTGTTGAGGTCCAGGTTGCCCTGTTGGATTT